>CAVLJG010000009.1:69989217-70017963 GCA_963669975.1 Acanthoscelides obtectus
AAAATGGTGAAACAAATAAATTCCGTCAAATTGGTAAATCCTAAACATTAATGTATTAAGCAATACAATCTTTACTAACGTCTTAGCTGTCCCGAAACGCCTCTCAAAATGTAAAAGTATTTTTAATACTATTCTTGGAGATTGCGGGAGTGCAGGTGCAGCCGAAATATGTATAAAATTTGTATTCCTTCATACAAGTTTAAGCTTGATACAAGTTTAGAGTTAACTTATAAATTTTTATAATAATCTAAGTAAACTCGTGGTACGGTTGACTTATTAGGATTTTTAAATAAGGATAGTAACGAGTTTTTCTTTTTTTCACTTATCCCTGGTTTGCGTTGATATGCTTTTTTAAGCACGACCGATTGGTTATTGAGGTCGTGATTCTTTCTTGAGGGGCCTCTCACAATTATTTTTTTGTATTCCTGTTCACTGTAGGAATTTTTGTAAAATACAGTATGTAGGTGATCCTTGGATATCATAATAACCTTTACTTCAGAAAGCTTGAAAGCTTCGTTATCTGCGTTATTGGTGAAATTGTTGTACTGCATTTGGAATGGTAGATTTTTCAAATCAAAGAAATCTGAATGACACATTTCTGTGACTTTGTATGGATTTCCTGTTTTTTTAGCTGTACGGATTAGACTGTAATATTGTTCAGGGGTGTAGATTGGAGCAGACTTCAAATATCTTTTAATATGCCTTTCTATCACAGAGTGAGCACTATCGCCCTCATTCTGACTGTGCCCTGTTATAAGATATTTATGTGTAATGCTTCTTATATAGTTAAAGTGTGAAATAGCGTAAAGATACGTCGACAACAAGAATCTTTTTTTGTTGGCCCCCACAGTTATCACTGTAAAATACTACATCAATCCCCGCTTGTTGTGATTCAGCTCTAGTGTTAATATTTTCTAGGTATTTGAGCACGCATGTCCCAATTTCGTCTGCACCTCTATGAGCATGGCCTTCATGCCAAACATAGCAGTCAACATCTTTCTTCTTTAGATCAAAAACTGTGAAGTTATACACATTCAACTTTGATATATAGTAGAAACTAGAAGTATCTCCTTTGGGGCAGGGCAATGTTGCTTGCAAGTCATACACGGCTACGTGCATGTCTGAATTTTTGTCTTTTTCTTTTTCTTCCCTTGACAGTTCTTTTTCTTTTTGATGTTCATTATACTTCTCATATTGAGAAGCTTTCTCTTCTGCACTCATTTGTTCGAAAGCAGTACAAAAGTCGCACTGGTCTTTCTTAGGAACGAAAAAAGATAGATTGAACTCTTCATTGAATATTTTGAAATACATATTGTAGTTGGCACTTGCAACCTTTTTTTCTTTACAAAGCATTACATATTCTCTATGAAGGTCTGCTACGGATTTCCCTCCTTCTATAAATTTGGTCGTATTTGAGCGCGCATAATGACTCTCTATCTTTGGTATTCTTCTTATATGACTCCTTACGCTATTTTTTATGCCTTCGTCCAATTTTGGATGTTTCCCATGCTTACCTCGTCTGTCAGGTTCTATGATTTGCCCAGTTGGTGCTAATGCCTTTTTTGAGCCACTGTTCTAATCGGTCTGTCATTTATAGCTAGTGTAGCTTTGAAAAAATATTTACATACGCGAGTCCTTTGATTGTTCAGGATGAAGTAAAAAGCGTTATTTTGTTGGCGATGGCTACCGTCCCGTTTATATTGATACTTAGGCTGAACTAGGGACATACTTGTTAAAAAGTCTCGTTGCCTATGTAAATTGCCTAAGCCCCAATATTCGGAAAAAAGAGTTTTACGATTTTCATCTGTAAATTTCTTGCTGCATTGCAGCTTGCATTTGTCTCCACAGGGAGGCAGAATGGTCCTAGAAGGGTGCAATTTTCTGGTTTTCGAAACTGACACGTATTCTTTACCTTCGTTTCTCAGAGCTTTTGCAGCATTTTTTCGCCACTTTTCCGGGAACCTTAAACGCTTTCTTCCAGTTTTGGTTGTCTGGCTGCAATTTACTACTTTTCTAGCTACATTTGAGCAGCGGTGCGAACTCTGGCCAGTCTCTTCTGCGAAACCTCCATTGGAATCACTTGATGATTCACTGGTATTGGAACTGAAATCCGGGTCAGCTCTGGAGTCATCCGAACCAAATGGGTCAGAGTCAAGCCCATTGCTTGTTCCAGGCACTTCAGCAATTTGACATATTGCCAAGTTCTCTTTCTGCATTTCTAGGGCATCTGCCACCATCTTCCTTGTTCGACTACTATACTCCATAGCTAAAATTAAAAAAAAATTCATAAAAATTGGTATTAGTTTCCTGAAAACATATTTTTCAGCTTTTTTGAGGCAAATTAAATTATAGTTTCAGAAACCAATAATTTTGAATAATTCCTCGAAATACATGGAATATCATGTATGTTGACCATACTCAATCAATTCCCAAACTCCAGCCTGATCAGCAAAACTCATTTAATAGATTCAACGTAATGCTTGTTCTTTATGTAATGTGATCTGGTACTTTTTGCTCAATATGCAACGTCGCAACACAAGAGCGAACACGTCGGATTAATCTATAATCTGGAAAATATAACTCAGAAACAACGGCTATTTGTTGCCATTTGCTTTATTATAAACACGACAACCATCTGAACAAACACATCGGTTTCATCGGGAGGTTCAGCAGTCTGGCTGTGCTTGAATCAAGCCAGATAGTGTATTTGGAACTGCTTTATGAATGAGTAGTCATCACTGTAAATACAACTTGTATGCTCTGGAATCAGCTACTTGAAGCAAGTGTCTAATACACATTAAAAATGTTACACATAAAAGTGCAAAACCGAATGTTGCAATATAGAACAAAGTATACTTTCTAGAGTCAATTTCAGTAGAAAACCGACATATCCACAATGCTGCACAAAATAGTACGGTTTTTGCCATCAATTTCAGGAGAAAACTGACACAACATTAAATGTGACGGTCTAGGAAAGAAATAAAGAATATTTTAGGCTTACCTTATCTTGAAGAATGACACAAATCGAAATATAACAGTTTTCGTCCAAGAACACTGCCTATCAAAACGTAGTAACACGTAATGCTACACTTTTCTTCAATAGCTCGGAAAAAAATACGTGTTTTAATCTGAAATATGACGGTTTTCCACTCAAAGCTAGTACATTCCCCTATGACGACTGGATTAATACTGAATTGTGCCGGTTTAGACCAATAAGGGGTACCAAGGATACGTCACTTCAAAAACGACATAAGTGCCACCTGTTGGTAGTTTGAGAAAGTCGAGATGTGACACTTTTCCACATAATAAAGTAGATAATTCTGAACCGTTTGGTGTAGTAATCTGGATTTTCATCTTTTTTGAGTTGTGACGGTTTTCCTGCGAATGAACGATATGTAGTAAAGTAAAACTGTCAAAGATAGATACTGAATAAGTTAATCAATGTTGATACTAACTAGGTGGTCCCATTTGAAAAAAGTAAGTTGTCTTGTATTGAAGTTTTCCAAATTGACATTACGGACTCTCCGGATGTAAAAAGAATTGGACTATGTGGCTTAAGCTAATACCCTTCTTGATAAATGACACCTCAAATTCACATCCTCCTAGGTTTAATAACAACCATGATATTGCATTCTAGCCTCTAATTTTTGCATAAATGGCTAATTGCGGGTGAACAGTTGATTTTAGATACCAAGTGTGATGCATAAAGTCACACTGAAGTTGACCAAGGAATCCAAATATCAAGAATATACAGAGGGTTAGATATAAAAAAACTCGACATGTATTGCCCCTTATGAAAGTTAAAATTCGAATGAAAATATTTTCAATGTGTAGCCTTCAGTGCCAGGAACCTTAATCCATCGATGGGCTTCAAAAATATGTGTTAATGAACCCACAAACGTCCGTCCACGCACTATTGACCCATACTGTACATTTATTAATATCGAAAAATTAATGTTAATTTGTGCTATAAAAGAAGGTTGACCCGATGTTTTCGAATTAATAGACAAAAAGATATGGTGTTTTGTGAATATTTTCAATACCTAATCTTAGGAAAATAGAGCATCGAGCTTATTAATATATGTATACAGTAATTAACTTTAGGTTCGAGTATCTTTGTACTTGTTGATACTGATGTGGGCGTCCATGATACGATATGTACCAATAGAACAATAACAGTGTATATCTAAATATTGTAGAGGCATGCACTGTACGCCTCTTATCGAAGGTTGGCTGCTCTGTAAACTTTTTTAATAAGCTTCGGTTCACGTCAACTCATTATCGTTGATTTCCAAAATTAAAGTTGAAAAAATTCCGCTTCTAAGTAAATGAATTCAACTTTAACTAGTATTACGTTCCTGATATAACTAGTTGTTCATTCAATATCATTCAGTTATGAAAAAATGGCAGATTTTTTAAGAACGAAAAGAGATTATCGAATATTACAGTGACGTGCGACATTATGTTACGAAAGGAAGACTGGCTTGAGGTACGTTTCTAGTATTCAATCAATACCTTCCGAATTTTATTCTGCTCCTTAGACGATATGGTACCAACGTAAAGGTCGAAACTCTTCATTAGGCAGGCATCCTCAAGGGATTGTTTACACGTATACTGCGTAAGATGACCGACTGTGCAATACCGGTGGTAACATGCTGTACGATATTTAACTGGTCATTTTACATTCAGTAGTACTAATTTAATCTATATATAATATAAATCGAACAATTTCATACTAAAACGATAAACTTGGCTTAAACAAGCTGAAGGCATATATTGCGTAACTTGTACTGGAGACGTAGCTTTACTAGCCATTGCCAATGACGACTACATCCGCTGCGTCGTAATCTTTTCCTCAATTTGAAGGGTTAAGGCAAATAAATGTCCCCTCCTCTTTACTGCCCTCAAAATTGAAATCGATTAAGTATTACTTAACATTACTATCCTTTTATTATATGACTGCTTTCAGAAGTTCTTGCTCAATACTGCACTTTGGCACCTGTTGTGCATGTTTTAGGCATTGACCAAAATAGTTCCGTATCTGTAAAAACATTAAATCCATCCAAATCTCTTAGTCTCTGTTGTACGTTCGTAGCTCAAAATTATCAACAGGAATTTCCAAAGTAGCCTTTTTTGACGTTCACCCTTTTAGCACAAGGGCAAGTACATGCTCAGTACATACGAGCCCCTTCCCACTTCAGTTGGCTCACTCCAAGATTTGTACCAAAATATGCCTTTATAAACTAAACAGGATTAAACTATTTACTTCTAAAACAATTTATTTTCTCAAAAACATTTTAGATACACTCTAGTCGTAAAAAATACATATTTGAAATCACTTAGACCTATAACTAATATATTATTTTTTATTACGGCTGAAATTCTTTGGAGCATAGTGTCAACCAAGTTTTGGCAAAAATTTGGTGTAAAACAATCCTATATTTCTTGAAGCTTTTGTCTCAGTTCGGTGATTGTACGAGCAGGATGTTGTCGTAGAACCTTTTTCATCTCGTGCCATAAAGTTTCAATAGGTGACAGATCTGGACTGCTAGAAACCCATTTCAAAAGTGGTTTATTATTTTCTTCCATCCATTTTATAGCCTTTTTTGAGGTATGGCACGCTGCACCATCTTGCTGAAACACAAAATTTTGGCCGGATGTCAAACATTCTTCCATCAGTGGTAAAAGCGATTCTTCTAAAATTGCCAAATATTTGTTTTTATCCACATTTCCATCAATAAAATGAAGTTTTCCTACTCCTTTTGATGACATACTGCCCCAGACCATAATGGATGCTAGAAATTTCACTTTTCTCTTCAGACAGTCAACATGGAATGCTTCATTTTTTTGCGAATAACTCTACTGCGACTGTCACAGACACAAACTTCGAATCGGGCCTCGTCACTCCATTGTATTGCACACCATTGTTGAGGTATCCATTGTCTATGTTCTTTAGCCCATCTAAGCCGATATTTCTTTCTACAGTGAAGTTAATAGTGGCTTTTCTTTGGCCTATAAACAAGTTGTGCAACTTTAGGGTTTTTACTTCACTTTTTTTTATAAGAAAACTTACCTTGTAAGTGCTAAATCCCAGTTTGTGGGCCTCTCTATGAGTTGTCTACCTCGAAATTCTCCTTCCAACAGCGTCACTCCACAGAGCACTTAATTGTAAATAATTGGCACGCCTGTATTTCATGATTATTCTTCTTAATGCTCTTCGGTGGGCATTTGTGATATTACATTTTTTTACATATCGTGGCTTAGTATTAACTGAACCAGTTACATTATATCTTCTAACAATATTTCTCACACTGTACCACGATAAGTCTAACAAAGTTGCAATTTCTGAGTTTGATTTCCCAGAATTAAAAAATTTAATTATCAATAACCGAATTTTCTCACTAATAACCTTTCCTCTACCCATTTGAAAACCTTAACTACCCAAAACTATTTTAAACGTATTCTGACAGCTGTGATTAATAAAAACAATTGTCATAGCTTTTATTTTCACAGCCACCTATGCGTTATAGACTTATTTTGCATTGAAATGAAAATAGGTTGATATGCTGTAATTGAAACATGTGTTGTTTTTATGCTGCAAATTTGATTAGGGAGTGATAAAGTTGGTGTTTTCTACTACTCGTATATATTATCAAAATATTCATTGTTAATATGTTAAACCTATAACACCCTGCTACATTTTTATTATTTGTGTTTGATAAAAAAAAACTAAGATTTCAATAGTTGGGCCAACTGAAGTGGGAAGGGGCTCGTACTCTCCTGGATCCTTTCACAGATCATTCCCTTCTGTTTATTCGCGCAGTTTCCATGTCCTGGCTGTGAAATGAATTCAGAGATGCCGAAAAAAGACGTTACTGCCGTTTTGGGCTTTTCTGTTACAATGGCCGAAATGTCAGCAAAGTATTTTTCAAGCAACTTATGGTATGGAACATAAAGTTTAAAAGTTAAATCTACATTCTATGATCAATCCATCTATGGCGCCACTCTTAAAAAATGTTTTACTGCATACTTGAATTTCTTTTATCATTGTATAGTGACCGACGATTATTGGTATTTACAAAGTTGTTTGTGTCTGTTGCACGAAAAATAAGCTTATTTAATACTATGCGAGACTGACTCAGGTAGCTTGAGTTCGATTTGCAAATAATATATATATATATATATATATATATATATATATAATGTTTTCTACAATCGTAGCATTTTCAATTCTCATATAACATTGAAGCATCTCATTGTCGATCCGATCGCCACCAGTAGTTTTTTTGCTTTGTCACAATAAAACAACAAAGCTGTCACTTGTGATCGATCAAAAAATCGATATTCTCAATAACGTCGTTTGCCCAAAGGTGTACCTCAGATCGATTACGCCACTGATTTTATCAGTAACTGTATTATTGACCCCATATTTTAGCGCCATACATGTACGTACTGTATGTAACTTACATCATACTATTAATTACTAATGTTTCAAATTTAAATTAATAATTTATGTAATGATAAGACGTTGCGTTTATCTTCTTTTTATTTTATATTTAGATTACCTTGGATGAATTATTAAATCACTGATATGTTGTTGATTGGTTCTTCGTATTATGTCCTATATGCATGGATAGAAGGATATGACCAGTGATACTAGATATAATACTAAAACAAGGGAAGCTTAATAGGCCAGTACTTGGAGAGATTATTTCATTAAATTTTCTCATTATTCACATCGTGGCAGTTGATAGTTGATAGTACTTAGAAACAAAGCCCTCAAACAGAGAAAGTTAAAAATATGTTACTAATTATAGCTTTATATGATAATAATAGCTTTATTACATAACAGATGACCATGTACATGGTATAAAAAAGAAATGTGAAATTATTATATGCATAACTACAAAAAAAATGAACTATAGATGTATAACAGCTTTATTCACTAGCTTATTCATTGTGCAAATGAAAATATCGGAATAAGGAGATATAATGTTATAATGGTTACCCATTACATGAACAGGCGATTTAACTAAGACGTTGGTCTTTGGGCTACCACACTTAAACGTAAAACGTGTCCTACTACCCAGCCTAGGTATATTAAAATTTATTTGGCATAGGATGAGAATCTATGCTATTATGTAACATTTTGTACAGAAAGGAAAGAAATACCATATTTCGCCTCAGTTGCAAAGTATCTAGATCAAATCGGTACGTAAAATTTCATAGTCAATGCCGCGTTCGGGATAAGTTCCATCTACTTTAAAAGTCAAATATTTCAACGCTTTACGTTGAACGCTTTCGATACTAATGATGTAGCAATCGTATATAGATTCCATGTAACACAACCATATTCCTTCTTCGGACGAAAAAGCGAATAGAATAAAAGTTTAATATCAATATTTGAAAAGCTTCTACAATTTCGCACAATAAATCCATAAAGTTTCAAAGCACAGCCACTTTTTGCTCAACATGTTTTGCAAACGTTAACTTAGAATCGAAAATTATCTCTAGATCTTTGAATCTCACAATTATTGGCTACGAAAATATTTTAATTAGACGAAAATACCCCTGGTTTGCGAAATAATTGTAAAGTCTGGTTTTATTGCTGCAAGTTGTTCAAGGCGGTATTCAAAGCACGGACGTATAAAATGGGTAAGCTAATTTTTGTGGGAAAACTTTTTGTTCGACAACAAAGAATGAGATAACATGTTTTTTGGGATTTAAACGAAAGTGTTGGCAGGAACAAAAAAACTCTTCATATAAGATTTTTAGGTATTTATGAGACCTACAAAATGAGACCACATGTGAAAATGCAACGATGGTTTCTTGCAGATACTTGAAATTCTTTAAATTCGTAGGATTCGTACTTCTAAATAACCACAACAAAATTGGAGTAGATTGGTCATATAGTTTTTGAGAGTTTCTAATTACTTAACCCAAAACACCTGTTTTCCGTCCATCACTACTAGTTTATTGAGCAATATACAGGGTTCAAAGTTTATTTTATAGCAAAATATACTAGTTTACCTTGCCGATATGATTCGCAAACTATTCCGGAAGATAAATGTTATTTTTATGCAATAAAGGATGGGTTACGTTTTTCTTCTAAACAAATTCAAACATTTCGTATTTGTGAGTAATTCGCAACAAAAGATGATAGACGCATCCGCTCTGTTTTAAATGTATATAGAAACGTATGTTTTACAAATATCGTAGTGCATTTGTTCAATGACTCACAAATATGAAATGAATTTGTTTAGAAGAAAAAACGTAACCTTTGTTTTTCGCATAATAAAAACATTCATCTTTTGGAATCGTTTGTAAGTCATATCGGCAAGGTAAACACGTGTATTTTGCTATTAAATGCTCTTTGAACGGACCCTGCATAGTGCTCAATAACTAGTAGTGATGGCCGGAAATCAGGTGTTTTGGGACAAACAATTAGAAATTCTCAAAAAAAACTACTTGATCAATATACTTCAATTTTGTTGGTGCTATTTAGAAGTATGAATTCTACGGATTTGAAGAATTTCAAGTGGTTGCGTGAAATTATCGTCGCATTACCAACAGGTGCCAAACCTTGCATTTTGCCTCGTTTTTCGGCCATAATATTTTTGCTGTTAGCCAGAGCTTTTCTCGTGTCATTTTGTAAGTCTCATAAATACCTAAAAATCTTATATGAAAAGTTTTTTCGTTGCTGTCAACACTTTCGATTGAATCCCAAAAAACACGTTTTCTCATTCTTTGTTGTCAAATAAAAAGTTTTCCCACAAAAATTGGTGTACCCATTTTATGCGTCCATGTTTTAAATACCCCCTTGAACAACTTGCACCAATAAAACCAGACTTCACAATTATTTCGGGGAAATTTGCTAATATGATTAGAATAGTGGTTGAAAGTTATAACAGTGTTTCTTCTACCAGATGAGACGGCTTGACATTTTTTGGCCATTGAGAGAAAGTTTATTCTCGCTACACCAGCTTTATAATATATATATATATATATATATATATATATATATATATATATATATATATATATATATATTAACAACCAAGTTAGTGACAATCTTCGATCTCATTAGTTCTTGAAAAAGTTGACATCGTCCGCAAAACATAAATTTTTGCAATTAATTGCCGCTAACAAACCATTAATATACAGAATGAATAGTAAAGGACCCAAGTTTGAACCTTGCGGAACACCAGACGTAATTAAAATGGTGGTTGAATTATATAAAAGATATCAATCAAATTGAAACATATCTGACAGGTATGATTTGAAAAGATTTACAAAGTTATCAGAAAAACCGTAACTAGAAAGCTTTGACAATAGTTTTTGTGAAAAACTTTGTCATAAGCTTTCGAGAAATCAGTGTAAATAACATCTACTTGTCCTTGTTCGTCCAAGACTTCAGAAATATAGAGCACAATAATAAATAGATTGGTGACTGAAGATCTCTTATCTATAAAGCCGTGATGGTTTGTTGAAATGTAAGTATTCTGTAGTAAAGAGTGATCTCGAAAAATTTGAAAAGCTGCGAAGAATGATAGGACAGATTCTGGCCTGTTTAAAAAATTTTGGAAATTTGCCATTCCAAAGCGATAAATTGGAAATTTTTGGGAGCGGCCTGGCTAAAACCCAAGAGTATTTGACCAAAAAGTAAGGGATGTCTTCAGGACCAGTTGTCATTTTATTTTTCAATCTAAGGACTGTATCAATAATTTCAGCTTCAGTAAAGTTTTCAATATTGATGATTGGAGGATCGGTTACACTATTATTGTCACTAGATGTATCATTTGAATCTGTTGTGTAACCTGCTGAAAAAAACATTTTAAAAGCATTCATAATATCATTAGGGACAGAAAGTTGAGTATTAATGCTTAAATATAAAAATATCTGTCTCATCGTTGTATTTGACGCAAATAGGACAGGTCGGAGGTTAAATATTCGGTGCTTCGACCAGGAGTGTAGTCGGATATTCGGTATTCAGCAAAATCACCATTCGTGGTAGTATAAACTTACATCTCTCAAGCTAAAATACAGTTATTCGCGTCGTGTTGTCGGTCTGTCTATTTGTTACAGGTCTAGTGACAACTTTGTCATCGTGTAATCTCAGAAACGATGCACCTAATCTAATGGACTGACAATTGAGCAGCTAATTTGGAATTATGTAGAAAATCTGGTGCCAGTCCATAAAGATCAGAATATTGAGAGCTTCAAGAGATCAAGTACTTGGGTACATACAGCGAGATTCAAATTCAAACGTTCGAACAAAATATCAATAAGGTTAACGGTAAAACTGTAATGGTAATACTAAGATTAATATCAGGATGCATGCGAGCTCAAAAACCTTGAGAAAAATTGCAGGTTCAAAAGTGCAAGGAATACGTATTTCGCGTTATCATTTTCGCTACTCACTAATGGAATGCAGTCAAAACAATGATAACAGCCAATAGATGGAAACATCTTCATTGATCAAATTCAATGTATGTAAATGGAGTTTGCAGCCCTTCCATCGAAGTATTCGCTGACCATGATTACTCGGGACCTGCAATTCTTGGCAACTAGATGTTTCGATAACAATTTTCGACTAAGTAATTTGCGTACTTGAACAAATAAAGAATGTGATAAATACGTATAAATACGTAATACGTATACGATTTAAACTTTCAACTTCAAACTATGCAAAAGCGATAGAATTACTGTTAGCAGAGCACGATGGAGAACTTAGGACGAACGGACAAAGTTACTTGATAAGAGCTCTGATCATAAGACAAACGCGTGTAAGAGAACCTCGCTACAAAACATCATTAAATGTATCTATCTAAAGGGTGTCCCAAAATTAAGTTTTGAATTAAATAGGTAACATAGTTTTAAGTTTTTAGATTATTATCTTTTATTGAAGCATAAAGTACTTAGGATAGGGTTATGTATGGAATATTACATCGGGCAAATGGTTTCCATGGCTATGCTGGCACATACGCACTCTTTTGTTGAAACTTTCCATGACGATTCTGCATAATAGTGGCTGAAATTCGTTGATGCACCGTTTAAATTCCTCTTGTAATGCACGGGTGGTTGTGAGCTTGTTGACAAAGACCTTTGACTTTGAAAAACCCCGTAAGAAGAAATCTTATTGTGTTAAATCACACGATCTAGGGGGGAAATTCTGATCACCTAAACGGGAAAGTACCCGACCAGGAAATGTCTCATGCATTAATTGAATTGTTTTAAAAGATAGAATTTGAATTTGACAGAATATGGATGTTAGAACTGATGAAATTCAGTTGCCGCTTATAGTAAACATCATTTGTCGTGATATTTGGACAGGGCAAGTTTTTTTGGTAATGCATCTTGATACTTTCGATAGCGGGGAACTTCGAGGCACGTTTGCGGTAAGTTCTCTTTAGACTGTAAAATCGCTCACTCCGTTTTTGATGTAGTGTCTTCTCAAGAATCTTTTTGTCCAAATTATTACTTGCTGACTGCCTAGTTTGTTCCGTGTGGGAATTTAAGGTAGCGGTAAGTGAAGATATATCAGCTGTTAAGGAATCACACGTACTACAGGTATCTTTTCGTGGATAACCGAACGATATATTGAAGTTGTGTTCAAAGATTTTTCGGAAAGATTCATAGGAAATCTTGTTTTCAACATTGCCAATAGAATACATTTTGTGTAATTTTGCGATATTTAGATTTTCAGGTAGGTACGGCCGATGCAACGCCGCCTTTCGATATGGACTGATGCCGTTTTTCCATACACGCGCAGGGACTCATGTCATTCTTCCCCGGCACATGAAATCTTATAGCTGTTGTTTTGTGAACTTGAGCCCTTTTTACAATTTGAGAAGCTGATTACAAGACAGCATCAGGAAAATTCCCCAAAATAAACTGAAACCTCAATTTAGCCAAATACTGGACTAGTGCCGTTTTTCCCCGATACACTGTGTTATCATGTCGCGATATCGAGCTCCAGTAACAGTTACTGCTTCACCAGCCTCATGTTCAAAAAAGTTTGGTCCAATGCTGCCTCCAGTCCAAAATCCGCACGAAACAGACAAGTTGTGGGTGCATTTGTTTTTCGACAATCACGTTCGTTTCCGAACACCAAATACGGCAATTTTTGCGATTAACAAAGCCATAAAGCCATCAATGTGAAAATGTGATTTTGCTCGAAAAATCAGCATCCGCTTGTTGATGTTCAACAATTCATTACACGAACACTATTCTCTGTTCATGGTCATTAGGCTTCAGTTGTTGTGTTAATTGAATTTCGTAAGCAGATCTTTTGTATGTAATTATACGACGTTCCTGGGTTTTCACCAACAATCTTTCCATAGTTGACGAGGTTGAAACATTATCCCGGTCATATTTTGTATACAATTTCATTATTTTTGAAATATTGTTCAATAATGAAAACACGGCGGCAAATTCAAATCTTGCGTTAATTATAGGACACCTTTTACTTGATAAAATCGTATTTTTGAGTTAGCTTCGTCTCAGCCTATATTAATTATTTGAATGTTAATTTGTTGTAATTTATGCACACATTATAGTAGCTATAAGGATACGTTACTTACTTTTACATCTTTACACCAGTAGCTGAAGGAAATTTGCACGTACTGCCTATTTTTACAACGAAGCATGTAGTGTGACCCATTTAGATAATTTTAACGGTTTTACATGGAAATATTCAACAAATTAGTAGAAATTATATGAAGTAAGTACGAACCCTGTCCAGCCTCAGTTGGCTCACACACAAAATTTCTAGTTTTTTTTTACTTTTATCGGCAAAAAACGGACTAGAATATAGGAGATATAAAAGATATCGTAAGATATAAGACAAAATATGCTATTTATAGCAATTTAGGAAATATATGGATCCAATAGAGTATGTTGTGTCATAAAAACTCGACAACTGTAAAAAATGTTCAATACCCAAATATTGCTAACTATGATTTGACAAGACGGACGTGGTAACAATGCTTGTTTGTCAACGACGCTTGCTTGTTTTAGCGAACCTTAGTTTATCAGGCAGCCGTACCTCGTAGTCACTGTCAAAAATGGGCAGAGGAGAGGCGATAGATGAAAATATTCGATCAATTATCATTAATTTGCATAAATCGGGAAAATAAAACGGTGAAATTGGAATGTTGCTCGGGTTATCTCGATACAGTGTTCGAAATATTGTAAGATTATACGAATCAAATGGTTCAACTGCCCAAAAACCCAGATATGTAAAAAAATCCAAATTAACAGACCCTGATAGACGAGCTTTGGGCAGAATTATCAAGTCTAATAGACGTGCTAACTACGGAGAGTTGAGTGTACTCTGGAGTGAAGCTGTTAGAAGACGTGTTTGCAGGCCTACGTGTCATTCAGAAGCAAGAAAACTAGGCTATGGTACTTACAAGGTAAGTTTCACGAGTTCAATCTTAAGTAACAAGAGATAATTATTGTTTCCTTTGGAGCAGGCTAAAGAGAAACCATTATTGACCCTAAAGCAGAAGCAAAACAGGTTAAAATGGGCTAAAAACCATCGAAATTGAGATATGGAGAGGTGGAATCGTGTGCACTGGAGTGACGAGTCACGATTCGAACTTTGCGTCGGTGATAGTCGGAGCAGAGTTATTCGCCAAAAACAAGAAACTTATCATCCTGATTGTCTCAAGCGCAAAGTTAAATTTCCATCTTCAGTAATGTTCTGGGCTTCAATGTTTGCAAGAGGAGTTGCAAATTGCATTTTATCAATGGCATTGTTAACTCAGATAAATATTTAGACATCCTAGAGAAATTTTTGTTGCCTACTTTGGAGCAGATCGAGCAGGATCTCTGGAAATCACTTCATCTTCCAGCAAGACGGCGCTGCCTGAAATACTTAAAAAAACCATGAAATGGCTTTTAGACCATGAAGTACCACTCCTAGAATGGGTTTATAGTAGTCCGGACCTTTCACCCATAGAGACCTTATGGCACATCATGAAAAAGAGGCCAAGAGCCAATCCTGCCAGAACTGTGCAAGAACTCCAGGAAAAACTGCAGAACATTTGGGATAATTTCACTCCAGATGAGTGTCAGGACTTAATAAATGCTTTGCCTCGACGAATTGAAGCTGTAATTAAAAATAAAGGTGATGTTACTCAGTGGTAAAATGAGTTACGAATTCTTGTTTCTTAGAGATAAAAATCACAAATTTTGTCGTTTTTCCTTTTTTCGCTCTAGTCAGCTCCAAGTGTAATAATTAGTTTAGTTTTATGTGTAATAGAGTTTTAAAATGTTTTTTGCAAAATGAAAATTAAGAATTATGCCTCTATTAGTTTAAATGTTCGTCAATATATGCCAATAATTGCAAACTTACCAAGTGGGCCAACTGAAGCTGGACGGAGCTCGTATGTTAATCCCTAGTTATTTCTATTGCCACTAATCGCCACGTAAGCAGTTGCCATATATTTCATCGCCGCCGATCTATGTGGCGTCTGGCATCATTAAAAATGGTTGTAAGTGAGTCATGTCAGTGTGTCATCGGTGTCATTGCGACCTTTGAAAACTGGTAATATTTATTTGTATTTTTTTTTAATTCCACAAGGTTTTCTATCACAGATAAACGGATGTACCTACAGTTTCCACCTTTTGTTTCTCTTCATTCAGGGGCTTGGTTCTAAATGAGTTTCGACCGTTGAAATTAATTTCGATCGCGCCTTGTGACGATATATTTGATTGGCTATGATAATTTTGACATCTGATTATATTGCTCTTCTATGTGCAGTGTCAAAATTATCATAGCTAATCAAGTATAACGTCACAAGGCGCCATCGAAATCAATTTCAACGGTCGAAACTCATTTAGAATGGTTGCATCATTGGCGACATCCCAGTCTGAAGAGGGCTCTAAAGACGACTTAAAATAATAGCTTACTTTTATTTTGAGCCCAGTGGTGCCCAAACACTATATATCGTTGAAAATGCAAAAACCTTATAGCTGTACAGAGTTTGAGCTGAAGACGGAAAGGAATATAACAAAAGGAATCCCATTCCAAATGGCAACAACCACAAAAAATTTACGTCCATTGCTACTGCAGTCAGTAAAATGATGAGGAATGCTTCAACAACAAGCTTTTGAAATATCTCGGGTATTAGTAGCCTACACCAGAGATCAGCGGGAGACCTTCTGGCTGACGTCACGCACTTATGGAATGGAATAAGCTTATTCAGTCATTTGGAGAGACCAAAGTCGTTATTTTTGTTGCTACCATTGATTAACATATTCAACTAGAATATGTCCTCTTTACCTTTTCCGTCGTTTAGGAATCCTGTGAAAACGAAATGTTATGAAATATTTCGGAGGTTGAGGAATCATTCCTTGATAGGCTGATATTATGTTTAATAATAAACAATTTTATTTAAAAAGGAAAATATAGTCTGTTTTCACTACTTCTAAGGGAATTCTTCTCGACATGGCTGTGACGAATTGTATGTGATATGGTTGGGCATCTTTGTACGTTAATCGATACTTTGGACACAAGCAAACCGATCTGTGTGAGCCAATTTGAAGGAAACGGCTTCATGAATGTTATCACTGCGGAATATGGTCAAATCAAAGAAACCTAAACGAGCACGGGTTATAAAAGCTTGCGGCCCATTCGTACAATAGATCGATTTGTATTAACGCGACACTTCCATTTAGAATTAGGAAATAATTTCCAACAGTGAGCCTCCACACTCTATTCAGAAGCTTGATTATACTGGATTAGATCATCCTTTCAGGCCATGTCAAGAGTGCTGTTGCTTCTACACCGTTGATAATTGATACTTGACGCTGTTCAAGTCTATGATTTGTTTACCTCCAAAATTTAAGTATGAAGTGGACTAATTTTTTGACAGTGTAACGTGCCAAAATCACGTAATCTTTTTTTTACTATTTTAATCATTCACTAGTAATTTAGATCTCTCTTTGTTATTGATGAAGTACCGATTCCAAGGCCAAACTCTTTCCAGTTATTTTCTTTTCGCGAATTTCATAATTTATTGATCTATTGAGCTCGAAACTATCTAATCCTGAAAGTATGATCTCATACATACTATAATTATGTTTCTTTCTTAGCGACTCAGTATTGTGTTAGAAGTCTTTTGGTCCCTCGTAGACCCCTTTAACCGCAATATTATTTTGAGAAATAATATGGTGGTGAGGTCTACCCATAGGCAACCAGTGATGTACTTTGTGTAGGTTCTGCTGCGGAACTTTTCTTGAAATTCGTGTGGATGATCATCACGTAACAACCAACGAACCAACACCTACTTAACTTATGAGGTGTTATGTGATGATCATTTCCGGTTGAAGTGTTGGTAAGGAAGGTGTCTTGTCGGCCATTCAATTGATTTACAGATTTTTAGGATATTTGGCCCCAATCACCAGTTTGAGAAGTCCTTTCTCTCACCTACCTTACGATTAGTTGTTTTCGTTTGTGTGCTACCCCCTCCATTTTTTTATGGGATTTTAACCTATTCAGTGTCGGAAGCAGTCGGAAGGCATTGAGGATTACCACCATTTTCACTCATCCAGCTTTGTGGTGTTTTGTAGCCGATTTTTCTGGAAGCCACCCCTTTCCCTTGGTAACAGTTCTGTCATTAAATTCGTATTTCGTATAGTAAAAGTACGTGTGTTTGCAGATAATCATGATGTTAGACAATTTCAGGACATGGTACTTACACAATTTGCAAGGAGCGGTACAAGCCTAGTGAAGGTGGACCTTTCCATCGATATTTTATTATGTCGATGAATGCACTAAAACTATACACGCTTCTCGTGCTTTTCTCTCGTACATATTATTACATCCAGAGGTACGAGGGAGGTGTGAGGATAGGAATGAGTAGAGCTAGCTGAATCTAACAGACATTATGCTGTATAAATCTAGAACTGAATGCACATATAGAGCAATTTCAAAAATTCTATCAATAACCCATATTCAGCAAAAATAAACAGTGATCTATTTTAAGACCTGATAAAAGTAGTCTTTCTATTGTAGTGGTGTTATCAACCTGAGCGTACTGACCATTGGACATTTCTCCATGCAACATACACCAACAAGAGCGACGTTGTCGTATGGCCAACAAACAAAACAAAACAGTACCATCGGTCGTTCGAACAGATTGCAGGCGCTTCACACTCATCATCGTTTCACAACCTCCGAGAAATTGTAAAAGTTGTGCGACCTTGAAAGGTCAAAGCGGCTTGCGGACCGTTGGCAGACGTGTTGAGATTAAGGTTATTGTCTTTCTAGGAATGTCTGGTACGACTGATATTCATATACATTTAACATAAAGTGAGGGGTTTTTCGTAGAATAAACACATCGAGGTTTGAGTGGCAGACAAGTCTATCTTGGTGGCGCCTAACGATGGCAAGAATGTTATTAGTTTAAGTCATCTTCCCGGACCTCTATTTTTGAGTTTGAGGTAGTAGAAATCGTGAGAGAAAGGGGGTCAAGAAATGCAGTATTCTTGAAATCAATTCTACCGAAAAGTGATAGAAAACTGGCAAAATTAGTAGAAAATAGCGTTATATAATCTATAAATTTACGTGTTTGACATTGTTATTGTTGTTCCTGCTAAACATATTGCAAAAAATGGTTAATTTCAATCAATTGATGTATTGGAACAATATTATCAACGAGGATGTAGAGGAGGCAGTTGAGGAATGGGAGATTGGGAGAGATATTCTTGGGCACCGAGATCCTTTTATAATTTCCGATCGACAAATTTGTACAGATGTTTAGGTTGACCAAATATTTGGCGTATGAATTGCTGGAGATATTGACTCCATTCATGCAACCACCCCCAGGAGCTTCTGCACTTTCGATCACAACAAAGGCAAGAGTAGATATTGAGTTTTAGTCTTTCTAAAACAGTTTTCTTTAATCTACAGAGTTTGTCCGGAAAGTAATAGGACTCATTTTCTTCCGCCATGACTGTACTTCGGAGCGTGCGCACACCGACTGGATTCGGTAGAGGGCGTTCCTAACTAACGAATGAGCGGCTGGTCAGTTGTCTCCGAGCACTTGGAGAGTCAGGACAGGCATTTTCGCGCGACGTGTTTCTGTGAGTGGTGCAAGCCGAAAATGCAGCGTTCGTTAGAGCAGAGGTACGCGATTAAATTCTGTGTGAAACTCGGTCAAACTGCGACAGAGACGTTTGATATGATCAAGCAGGCTTACCCAGGTGTTGCTTTAGCAAGAAGTGGTGTGTTTGACGCCTTCAATGCTTGGAAATCGCGCTGGCAGTGCTGCATCGACGCAGAAGGAGCCTATTTTGAAAGTTTTTAAAGAATTGAAACGATTGGCTCAATAAATTTTTTTAAATCGACTCAATCCTATTTCTTCCGGACAAACCCTGTATGATTGGATATTCCCTGGTGCAGTTGGGAGTACTCTCTGAGAAATTCATTTTGACCTTTTGTTCATTTGTAATGTGCTTTTTTAAAGTTTTCGGCTCCATAGATAAAATTATAGGAGGAAATATTTTTTTTTTATATCGAAACAGCCGCGCAGGCCAAAGCCTAAATGCCGGAACACCGCGGCTGCTATGATGATCCCAAAGAAATTTTGTTAATACGATTTTTGAACTGCCTGAGGTTAGTAGAACTGGGAAAAGCTTCCTCCCGTAGATTGTTCCACAATCTAGACACCCTCGGAACAAAGGAGCGGTCGTATCGGCCAGTTCTGGATGTACGAAGTTTGACACGGTTAGGATGGGACGCCGAAGTCAGGCGGGTCTGTCTGGCAGGCACATCGCGCGGCGGCATCATGGAAGAGAGCTCTGAGGAGCTAAGCCCGTTGGTGTAGCGATAGAAAAGAGCTAGATCGCCGACGGCCCGCCGGTGCGAAAGAGTCCCGAGACTGTCTGTTAGAGAAGAGTCACCGATCAGTCGGACCGCCCTCCTCTGGACAGCATCGAGCATGGACAATGTAGTCGGGGCGGCAGCACCCCAAATGTGTGAGCAATACTCGAGGCTAGGCCTTATCTGGGCCTTGTATAGAGTGAGAAGGTCATGCGGAGAAAAGTACTTCTTAGCCCTAAACAAATAGCCTAGCTTTTTCCCAGCAGCTGCAGCTATTGAAGAGATGTGTTCGTGCCAGATCAGTTCCTCGTCCATCGAAACTGTATGAGCGCTAGGACGCTTTTTGTTCGTCAAAGTACAGTACTGTGTTTTGGAAGCATTGAACTGTACAAGATTGTTGCGTCCTCAAGCAGTGATAGCTTCCAGGTCTCTTGTCAGAGAAGAAGTCGTCGCTAGTCTTCTTTTTTCCAGCTCAGCGTCAGACATCGGCTTGTCACTCTGAATTCCTGCATGTAGAGTGCTGTCATCAGCGAAGCTGTGGATTGGGTTGATCGTGCAGGAAAGGAGGTCGTTGATATGTAAGAGAAACAGTGTTGGAGCCAAGACCGATCCCTGGGGAACACCCGCGTTGACGTTGTGGGATGAAGAGGAGAATCCGTCAATTACGACGGATATCTTGCGGCCAGAGATAAAGTCAGCCACCCATCTGCAAAGCTTTTCTGGGAGGCCGTAGGATGGAAGTTTGCTTAAGAGGGCAGCGTGCCACAGCTGATCGAACGCTTTCGTGATGTCAAGAGCAACGACATGAGCCTCTCCATGAGACTGGATGAGTTTACTCCACAGTTGCGTGACGTAAGCTAGGAGGTCCCCTGTGGATCGTTGGTGCCGGAAACCGTACTGCCTGTCGCTAATCAAGCTGTGACGTTCGAGGTAGTCTAGAAGCTCGCGATTTATGCACCTCTCCATCACTTTACTTATAACAGAAAGCAGAGCTATAGGCCTGTAGTTGTAAGGGTCGGTTTTAGATCCTTTTTTTTGGGATGGGCTGTACATGAGCAAATTTCCAGTTTTCAGGGAAGGTGCCGGATTCATAAGATATCTGGAAAAGACGCGAAAGAACTGGAGCAAGCTCCGCTGCACATCTCTTCAGTACAATGGCAGGAATCAAGTCCGGACCAGAAGCTTTGTTGATGTCGAACGACAAGAGCACTCGTCTTACGGTCTTATGCCTGAATGTTACCTCCCGCATAGTGTGGGGAACCCTTTGAATTGACGGCACTTGGGCGTTGGTGGGGACGTCCATGGTGGAGTTGGCAGCAAAGATCTTGGCTAGCACTTCCGCCTTGGCCTTTGAGTCGAATACAATAGTTCCATCCTGACACGTAAGTGGTGGAAGGCTACTGTAGTAGAAGTTCTTTTCAATCTGCTTGGCCAGCGTCCAGAAAGCCCGACTGCCATTGCGCTGCGACATTACCCTGTGTGCCTTGATCTTCTGCTGGCGAGCAGTGTCACACGATTTGTTGAACCAGCCGTTGGGCCCTGGTTTAGGAACTTTCACTGTGTGAGGGATATATTCCTCCATTCCGACGTGGATAATTTCGGTTATTGAAGAACAGACAGTCGACGCATCCGCGTCAGTGAAACAGACATCTCTCCAAGGAAAGCTAGAGAAGAAGTCTCTGAGCCCCTCCCAGTCGGCATGTCCGTAATGCCAAGTTTTGCGGCCTGTGCGAGTTTCTGCTGCCACAGCGGCTTCTGACCGAAACCTAACCTCCACAACACCGTGATCTGAGTTACCCAGAGGGGACAGGACAGCAGTGCTGTAAGGGGCAGGATGCGTGGTCAGAAAGAGATCCAGCAGGCTACTGGCGTGTGACGAGACGCGGGGGAAAAAAGTAGGGCTCGTCACCAGCTGGGTCAGCCCTTGAGTAAGAGCGAACGCTTCGACTGCACGACCTGCTGCATCGGTCTTATTTGAGCCCAACCAAAGCTCATTATGGTCATTGAAATTACCGAGAAGAGCTACCTCTGAAGCGGGGTGATTGACGTTCAGGAAGTCGATCTGGACGGCGAGGTATTCGAGTAGGTCATCCCAGTTATGGTTCGAGGGAGAGCGATAAAGGCAGCAAATATATTTGGGTGATGTTTTGGAGTTGAGGCGAAGCCACAGAATGTCCTTCCGGTCTGATTTCAAAGAAAGATCCCTGGAGCAGGAAAGACTGCTGCGGACAAAAGCCACAACTCCCCCGTTCTTTCTTAGATTGGAGTGCACCTCGTAGTTTGGGAAGTTGAGATGGTTAATCGGTGCGGTCTCTGAGATTTTTGTCTCCGCCAAGAAAAGCACGGCGGGACGATTGGATTGCAGGTAGTGATGAACAGCATCAATGTTGCTGTTGATCCCGCAGATGTTCGAAAAACAAATTTTATCTTCGATGTTGTTCCCTCGAGCCCACACTGGGCCCATCTGCGAACTTCCGGTATTGCCGCAGACTAGAATACTCCTGGCAAATCAGCTGAACCATCAATCTTTTTGCTTACTGAGGATCAACTCTTTACCTTTTGCTCAAGGTGATCCCACAACTCCGTAACGGGTCATGATCCGTGAGTCATCCTCGACACGTTGAAAGAAGTAGAACTCACTACCTGAGCTCTCAACGCTGTTCAAACATTGCAAGTCCCGGGCATGTACAACAGCTTGCCCCCTTCTCTCCCCAGTTTCATTACCCTTTAGGTCATATACCTTTTCGTCAGGGTTCCAATGCCATCAACCTGGCAGAGCTTCCATCTCTTGTTAATACACGCAGCGCGACATATAAGTCAACCACTGAGCGCAATGCTCAGCTTCTGCAGATGAGGATGACAGTAAACTGCTTCTCAATATTCTCCAGACTCATTATGGGGGTTCGTTCCACAATCACATAACACCGGCCGGCAAACAACTGTCTTTGTGGTCCGCAGGTCACTACCATCAAACGACAAACAAGATTATCGCAGAAAAGGATGCCTTAACAATCCTGGCACAAGCCCATCCTATCGAGTATAACAAATAGTTGCTAGAAAATGCGCATAATTAGAAAGCAGATCTTTTAATCAGGCACAAAATATTTCCATATTTGCAGAAGGCTGGTGAGGCTTCATTCGTTGTTTCATGCCTCAGTAACTTTAGCCCTAATGTTGTGACCATAGCTGATTATTTATATTCAATTAATCATATTGCCCTGCTAGTCGCTATAATTACATTGCCGTCATTGACCTCTTCTCAGTTCAGAAGACAAGCTTGTTGCGTCGATGTTCTCCTAACAGCCCTGCCCACCTACCTACAACCCCTATTTCTTTACCTCAATTTTTTTTTCAAAAATGACACTTCATAAGACAATGAGTGATTTTAGTTTTTTCTTTTATCGCCTGAAGCTTTACCGCGAATTGACACAAGAGTTCAACTAATCTGCTATGGTAGAAGAGCTTCAGGAAATAGGAGCGTTTATTACTGATCACCCCATCAGAATGCTTCTTCCAAATGATAGAGTAGAATATTTAATCGAAAACCGTTGCGACACGAGGCTTTTTCTGGCAGCTTTTGTCGTTTAAAAATATGTTTGAGAATGAACACATTTTCGGCAAATACGTTCCTAGGATTTTCATATCATTAAATTAACTTCGTCTTTAGTAATCAGACGTCGAGACTCCCATACTTTTTCCCGCTGCTTATTAAAAGGCCGATTCGGGAAGCGTCTTTTGTATCTGGGAAACGTTAAAGAATACAGTCTTCACCACTTTTTTATTCTTCTCCCTCATTTTTCAAGGCTTCAGCGCTTAATGTAACATCTAAAACTTATCCTGTGGTTTTGCATCTCAAAAATCCCCCATGTCTGTTTGGACAATGAAGCCAGATATACATATACAGGGTGTTTCAGTTTATTGTTGCATAACCTTAAGATTCGATAGAACTTTTAAAATTAAGGTATAAAGTCTATATAAACATGGGTCGAAAAATGCGTGGCTTCCGAAATACAGGGTGTTTAAATTTACTTTCTAAACTAGTTTTTTTTAAATATTTCGAACAATATTTGATGTATAACAGTGAAAATTGGTATTCAGGGGTTTTTTGGTACGATAAAACGAACCATGGGCATAGTTTTACTGTAGCCGCTAGAGGGCACTCTCTACTGTACCTGTAGTGTATTAAAATGACCGAAAAAATTTTCTTAGAGCAATTTTTTGCTTTTTGAATAAAACAGCTGATTCTTCGAACTTTTCAACATAAAAAAGCTCTCCTGTGAGTTTTCGTTATAGTTGGCCGTTTTTGAGATATTTCGATTTTTAAGGTTCGATGCATTTTTAATTATTTATGATAAAATAACGTTAAAAAGTCAGTATCTCGATAATTTTTAGAAGTAGGCTGTGCCTGCAAATATTTTTGAAATTGAAAGCAGAATAAGGTTAAACGTCAATTAGTTGACAGTTTTGTTGTCTGTTGAAACCTGAAACGTTTTTTTGCAATTGTGAATGCACGAAATTTAGTTTCTTTTACCAGTTTTTTTTTTTGTAAGTTTTATAAAAATGCCATTTTTATTCAAAAAATTGCACTAAGAAAAAATGTTCGGTCATTTTAATACACTACAGGTACAGTAGAGAGCGCCTTCTAGGGGCTACAGTAAAACTATGCACATGGTTCGTTTTGTCGTACCAAAAAACCCTTATATACCAATTTTCACTGTTATACATCAAATATTGTTCGAAATATTTAAAAAAAAACTATTTTAGAAAGTAAATTTAAAGACCCTGTAATTCGGAAGCCGCGCATTTTTTGACCTATGTTTATGTAGACTTTATGCATTAATTTTAAAGTTCTATCGTATCTTAAAGTTATGCAACAATAAACTGAAACACCCTGTGTACAGGGTGTCCAGAAAAAAGTGTGCAATATTCTACCAGCGGTTTCCAGAGCTTAAAATAGGAAGAAAAGTTTATATAAGCGTAGGTCGACAAACGTCCCCTAAGGGCGCTACGGTCTTTTAAAGGGGCTCCCCTGAAGATGGTTTTTTCTTAATATTTCCGGAACGTGTTGAGATAAAGGCATAAAATTTGGTATTCTAGCCTAGTTTTTTATGCTGGATTTAAAAATATTAACAATTTTAGACAGTTTTGTTTGGAAGCGTATGTAACAGGGACGGACTCAGGTTATTTTAGCCCCAAAATTTTTGTGTGATTCTATTTTTGAAATTCAATTTTAGAATTTTAAAACTTAGGGCCTTCTACATAAAAAGGTACTCTTATCGAATATCGATAAATTGTGCCATTTTTGAATAAAATCAAACTATAAAATTTGTCACATGATAGTTTGTCGACCTATGTTTATATAAACTGTTCTTCCTATTTTGAGCTGTAGAAACCGCTGGTAGAATATTGCACACTTTTTTCGGGACACCCTGTATATATATAAAATTCTTCTTTAATATAGGTTTCAGTCACACTTTCTTTAGTACATTACATTTTTTTGATGATATTTTATTTATCTGTCTTGCAGGTGACACTTCGTTTGCTTTTTCTTTTCATTTGAAGATTCCTATTCAATATCAAACCATCATTCCAAATTTTAAGGTGGCACCGTACATCGACCAGACAAACATGGGGTTTTCAGCGCTCTATATCACTGTCAATTTGCCGTCATCGTCTGAAATCATTTTTGGTAAAATAAGACTGGTCTAACAATTACATCATATTCTCATACGCTGCGACATTTTGACATCTCCCAAATAAACCAGTACGAACTTACCTGCGAAAGTATGTGCAGACGCCTCGGTGGCAGACAATACGTATGAAACTTTGCCAAGTAGGTATTGCGTATCCCCTGAAGGTATGACCCACAAAAGTTCAAAACAATCGCCTATCGATATGTTCGCCCAGCCCCTAGGGTCTACATGTTACCTCGGTCTGGCGTTGGAAAGTTTTAACATGTCGTCGGGCTATCCTAGCGAAACATATCTGCCTCCGTACAGAGACGTTCTCAAAGCTATTCAACTTGTAAAAAATATCATGGATCATATAAAACGGATTTTTGTCATATACGTGTAAACCGAGATACAAGGTCCATCAGCGACACTGTATCGATCACTGCTTTGTGGAAGATCTAGCCAACAAAATTACTTGTATTCCAATAATCCTAGAAAGCGATATTACTGACCACTTCTCCACTATTATAGCGATATCCTCAAATGGAAAAGATTCTAATATCCTTACCATCATTACTAACAGCCAGGAATTTACCGATCCTTTGTCGACAATTCAAAACTAATATCAAATTAATGTCAAGCAAGCATCGTGGAAACAATTATACTCTATAAATAATATAGACAAAGTAACAAACTATTCGTAGAGAAATTGATAGATATTAGTACTAATAAAGCAAAAATTAGTCACACAGAGAAAATCAGAAATTCCTAGGTTACCACTTTGGCAATAGAAAAAGAAAGACTATAAAATGATGAAACTAACGCCTACTACAAAAAATATCGACTGCTATAACCAATATAAAAATAACTTTATCGAGCTTGCTAGGCAAACGAATCGAAAACATTACCTAAATAAATGTGATGGATAATAACTTAAATAACCCTGACGGCTTTGGATAACTGTCGATGAGATTACTCGAGTTTTTCACGGAATTAAACACAACATCAGGAGCAGTAATCAAAAATACTTAACAAATATGCGATGACTTTATTCAATTTTTTTTCTGATGTTTGTAGTGATATACAGGGTTATCCAAATTAAGTGTCCACCATTAGTAACTTTGTTATTAGTGAAAATACAAAGTTGTTTGAATTAGCAAACTAGTAGCATTTTTAACGCTGGTAAAAATGAGAAATAAAAAAAAACAATTGACAGTCGTTATTTTGATTTTTTTCAGTAAAATAACATTTTTTTAAATAGAAACCCCTGTATATTATATTTTTTTCTGTTAAAGCATCAAATTTTAAACAAAAAAGTTCATAATGACTTTTCTCCTAGGTTACAAATTATTGAAGTTATGGCCTCCAATCTGAAACAATTAAATTGTATCGACAAACTTTATTTTCAACATCAACTTATAATCTTACAAAATACAATAACAATTTTTTTTAAAGAAGATGCTCGAAAACACCACCTTGTTCTTCAATACATTTTTGGGCACGTTTTTCAACTGCTCGAACTGTCTTAAGTATGGTCCTACCATCTATCTGGGTTATCTTTTCCCTAACTGCAGTCTTTAACGCGTCAAGGTTATCGTACCTTCGCTTGTAAATTTGGTTCTTTAAGTAACCCCACAAGAAGTAATCAAGTGGGTTTAGATCTGGTGATCTGGGAGGCCACTGTATTGGGCCATTTGTTCCTATCCACTGATCATTAAAAGTAGTACTTAGAAAATGATAAATACCTCTGGAGTTGTGGGCAGGTGCGCCATCTTGCTGAAAATGCAGATGATGTCTACTTATAAGATCCAATTCGTCTAAGAAATTAGTCAGAATTTCTGACATAAATTCCACATATCTTTCACCAGTTAGGGTTCCCTCATAAAAGAACGGGCCAACAATTTTTGAACCAATTATACCGCACCAAACGTTGAAACTGAAACGGACTTGTGGGCCTCTTGGATGTACTAACAAAAGATTTTCTCTTGACCAATAATGGTGGTTTTTTCTATTAAACATTCCAGAATTTGAAAAATTTGATTCATCTGTCCATAAAAGGTAACGAAAGTTATTTACATTTTGGCGACAGAAGCTAAGATACCAATGGCAAAAAACAAGTCTTCTCTCTGGATCCCCTGCCAAAAGCGTTTGAACTGGTCGGTACTTATACGGAATAAATTTGTATTTTTTTAAAATCCTTTGAACAGTACCATAACTGAAATTAGAGTCCTTGAGAATATCTGCTATTGAATTCTCACGATAAGCTTCAAAATATCCAATAACTGCAATTTCCGTGGCCTCGCTTATTATGAATTCTTTTTTTGCCCTTGTTTTAGCAAAAACATTTTCGTTGCCCCTAAATTTTCGATAAAGTCTCAGAAAATATCGTTCATACGGTTGAATGCGAGCGGGATATAATTCACTGTAGGAGGATTTTCTGCACACTAAATAGCATTCTAACATATCACACTTTTCTTCATGGGAGAACATTTTTCTTTAAATTAATGACACAATAAAGCTTATAAACAAGTATTTACACTAATGTTTGACATTATTTGATTTTATCATTGTTTTCCAAAGCCTTCTAGTTGCGAGTATGTCCAGTTTAACAATTTGTCGCTTATCTTAATGCTGTCAAATCGCGAACGCCATGTTGTTTTCATAGCCGTCTTAATATTATAATACTGCAAATAATTAAAAATATTTATCGTTATTTTGACTTTATTTTTGACTTTAGCGGAAAAGTCATTATGAACTTTTTTGTTTAAAATTTGATGCTTTAACAGAAAAAAATATAATATACAGGGGTTTCCATTTAAAAAAATGTTATTTTACTGAAAAAAATCAAAATAACGACTCTCAATTGTTTTTTTTTATTTCTCATTTTTACCAGCGTTAAAAATGCTACTAGTTTGCTAATTCAAACAACTTTGTATTTTCACTAATAACAAAGTTACTAATGGTGGACACTTAATTTGGATAACCCTGTATACGAAAATGATGTAAAATACTCAACTTCCAAAAATATCTTTGTCACTCACTTATTTTGGATAAAGGAGACGAACCTGAAGTATTCACCACTGTTGTGTCCTGAAAAAAGTCCTGGGTTTCACGGTATTAAAGGCGAGCATTTGGAAATGACCAAGAGATAACAGAACCACTCATATTCCTAATCAACAAATCCTTTGAATCCGGCATATATCCCTCAATTTTAAAAGGATAATATAATACCGATACATA
>CAVLJG010000009.1:70018463-70079739 GCA_963669975.1 Acanthoscelides obtectus
TGTGTCATCTATCGAAGTCCAGCTACATCAAACTAAGACTGCTATATGCTTATAGGTTCATTTTGAACTTTAAAACGCGTAAGAAGCTAGTTGAAAGTTTGATAATGTCCAGCCTCAACTAAGTTTCAACCTTATACTATCCTTGACTCGATGAATCGGTGTAGGATCGGTATAAGATCAAGGAGTTGAAATGGCTGAAAATGGATCAACAACATGAATATAGTCTCAATGTATTTGTGCATAAGATATTGTGTACTAAAAAGCCCATCACCTCCATAGTAAATTGGTAACTAGAGGAATCATTAATCTTAGAGATCTGAGGCATAATAATAATCTGACAATGCCTTTGCACTACTCCGCATTGTTTCGAAAATGTTTTACTTGCTGTGAGGCTATACAACTCGACCGACCCTGCCAGGAGAAGCAAAGTGTAGTAACATTCAGGAAGCTGGTTAAAAATCAGCTGTTAGATGTATCATAATTAGCTGTAATTATCTTTATGCAGGGTGTTTCAGTTTATTGTTGCATGACTTTAAGATTCGATAGAACTTTTAAAATTAATGCATAAAGTCTATAAACATGGGTCGAAAAATGCGTGGCTTCCGAAATACAGGGTGTTTAAATTTACTTTCTAAAATAGTTTTTTTTAAATATTTCGAACAATATTTCATGTATAACAGTGAAAATTGGTATACAAGGGTTTTTTGGTACGACAAAACGAACCATGGGCATAGTTTTACTGTAGCCGCTAGAGGGCGCTCTCTACTGTACCTGTAGTGTATTGAAATGAAATTTTTCTTAGTGCAATTTTTTGCTTTTTGAATAAAAAAACTGATTCTTCGCACTTTTCAACATAAAAAAGCTCTCTTGTGAGTTTTCGTTATAGCTAGCCGTTTTTGAGATATATCGATTTTTAAGGTTCCATGCATTTTTAATTATTTATGGGAAAATAATATTTTTTTTACATTTTCGATTTGGGCATTACAAGTAATTAAGATGATGGTTCAGATTGTGTTTTCAAAGACAGCAATAATTACTAACTCCAAATAAACACAAAAAAAAACAGAATATTAATTTGTTTAATTTTCCAATATTATTTTTAACAAATTAAATTAAATATTTACAACTAAAATGCTATTGGATAGTTAGGACAAACATACCAGATCTAAAGTGGTTGCTCGAAATGTAAACCCAATTGTTCAATACACAATTCACATCTACGAATGATCGAACGTGGTATAGCATTATTCAAATAAGGCCTTATTTCATCACATGCATTCCTGATTCTGTCTATTAGCATATCTTTTGTGGTTACGGGAGTCTGGTACACTTTTTCTTTTAGAAATGCCCACACAAAGAAATCTAATGGATTTAGGTCAGGGGATCGTGGAGGCCAGGCGACTGGTCCTCCACGGCCGATCCATCTTTCTGGATAATTTTCGTCCAGCCAGTTTGTAACTATTCTCGAATAATGAGCTGGACAACCATCAAGCTGGAACCAGGCCAATCTTCTTAAATCTAACATAACATCATCAGACATATTTAGATGTTCAGCCTTTAAAAATTCCAAGAAGGTCGCAGCATTTAACGTTGCAGGCAAAAGGTAGGGTCCAAATAGTCTATTACGGTAGATACCAATCCACACGTTCACACTAAATTCATGTGGAAATTTCTTTCCCGAACTGCATGCGGATTTTGATGCGACCAAATATGTTGATTATGAAAATTTACCACTCCACGTCTAGTGAAGCATGACTCATCGGTCCATAAAACGTTACTTAAAAACTCCCTATTATTATCAGTTCTATCAAGAATCCACTGACAAAATGTGATTCTTCGTTCTCCGTCCCCTGGCTGTAGTCTTTGCACAGGCTGCAACTGGTAAGGACGTCTATGGTCATTTCTAAGAACACGGTGAACATGGCTTGCTGAAATTCCCAACGCACCAGAAACTCTCCTAACACTTGTGGTCGGATTTCTATCTAACTCACGCAGAATCATACGAGTAACTCTGCGCTGACGAACATTTCTGTTTTGATTCTTTTGGAGATGTCCAAAACCATTTTCAATTATTAGGCGATGCACTCTTACAAATACTGAGCGAGTTGGATGTCGTCTGTTTTTTTTATAAAACAGGTAAAAGAAACTAAATTTCGTGCATTCACAATTGCAAAAAAACGTTTCAGGTTTCAACAGACAACAAAACTAACTGTCAACTAATTGACGTTTAACCTTATCCTGCTTTCAATTTCAAAAATATTTGCAGGCACAGCCTACTTCTAAAAATTATCGAGATACTGGCTTTTTAACGTTATTTTATCATAAATAGTTAAAAATGCATCGAACCTTAAAAATCTAAATATCTCAAAAACGGCTAACTATAACGAAAACTCACAAGGGAGCTTTTTTATGTTGAAAGGTGCGAAGAATCAGTTTTTTTGTTCAAAAAGCATAAAATTGCACTAAGAAAAAATTTTCGGTCATTTTAATACACTACAGGTACAGTAGAGAGCGGCCCTCTAGCGGCTACAGTAAAAATATGCCCATGGTTCCAAAAAACCCTTGTATACCAATTTTCACTGTTATACATCAAATATTGTTCGAAATATTTAAAAAAAACTATTTTAGAAAGTAAATTTAAACACTCTGTATTTCGGAAGCCACGCATTTTTCGACCCTTGTTTATATAGACTTTATGCATTAATTTTAAAAGTTCAATCGAATCTTAAAGTTATGCAACAATAAACTGAAACACCCTGTATTTTTTCTTTTTGTGTTGTCATCCGTTCAGTATTGGTTCTTGACTGGTTATTTATTAGCTCACTTAGTTGAAAGCCAAGACCGATGTATTTATTTTTAGGTTGCATTTATGTGAGTGAATTGTATATACATATTTAGTCACACGATAGAGTTGGGTGTTAGAGTAGCCAACTGACTAAACTTCGCCCTATTGTTGTGTTGCTAATAAAGACTATTATTATTATTATCTGGCAACACTGGTAGTGCCGGGCTTGGAGGGGAGACAGGGGGACATGTGATCCGCCTTCAGTACAAGGTTGAACTCACTCGAGTGCTCCATATAACACAGCAATGTCAATAAACGAATTTTTGGCCAGTATAAGCATTCCTGTGGCTCCTCAGACTTTATCGAAATCAAACGAGGATACATTTTTTTTCAAATAAGAGATCGCTTTTTCCAACGGTACTGAACAAGAAATATGATTGATATCAAACATTTGTATGTATTTTTTTACGCATGCAAAAAAGTCCGATTGTTTAAACATTCCATATTTGAGTGGCTTTAAAATAAATGAATTCTACCAAAAGGCAATTAAATCGAATTGAGTTAGTGTCTTCCATTTTGTGCCGTACCTTAATTAACCTGAAACGTCGATAATATTTTACCCATTTAGAATGGAAATCTGCCCGTGGATTCCGAGTATAATAAAATATGTAAAATAATTTCATTTTATGGCCAATTCTATGCAAAACATCCGAGATTGACACAGCAGCCAGGCTACACGTTTTATAGACGTATCTAATCTATAATGATAAATGAAGAGAATAACTTATCCTTAGTTTGTGATCCCACGTGTGTAGCTCAAAATTACAATCGTATAGTAAAAGATATGCAAATTCCACAATATGCTTGTCTTTAATTAAATAAGAAAACAGGTACGTTGAAAAAGGTAACAAAAAACGGAACAAAGTTGTCACTTTTCGCATCCCTCTTGAATCTTTTAATCCGCTTAGTCAAATCAATTCAGATGAAATGTCAAGAAGTTTTTTTATGTAAATTGTGCTTTCGACGCACTATGTTCATCCGTAAAATGTCATATAAAAAAATATGGTACCTTTTACCTCTGCAAAATTACATTTTTATGGCTGACAAAGGTTTTTACATCCATTTTTTCATAAATGATGCAGTTCAACCCCGTTTTTTCGCTCTTGGCTTGTAAAAAAAGGTATTTGAAATAAAATCTTGGCCGGATGTCAAACATTCTTCCATCACTGGTAAAAGCGATTTTTCTAAAATTGCCAAATATTTTTTTGTATCCACATTTCCATCAATAAAATGAAGTTTTCCTACTCCTTTTGAAGACATACTGCCCCAGACCATAATGGATGCTGGAAATTTCACTTTTCTCTTCAGACAGTCAACATGGAATCCTTTATTTCTGCGAATAACTCTACTGCGACTGTCACCAACTCAAACTTCGAATCGGGCCTCATCACTCCATTGTATTGCACACCATTGTTGAGGTGTCCATTGTCTATGTTCTTTAGCCCATCTAAGCCGATTTTTCTATTGCAGTGGAGTTAATGGCGGCTTTTCTTTGGCCTATAAACAAGTTGTGCAACTTTAGGGTTTTTACTTCACTTTTTTTTATAAGAAAACTTACCTTGAAAATGCTAAATCTCAGTTTGTGGGCCTCTCTATGAGTTGTGAACCTCGAAATTCTCCTTCCAACAGTGTCACTCCACAGAGCTCTTAATTGTAAATAATTGGCACGCCTGTTTTTCACGATTATTCTTCTTAATGCTCTTCGGTCGGCATTTGTGTTATTACTTTTTTTCACATATCGTGGCTTAATATTAACTGAACCAGTTGCCCTATATCTTCTAACAATATTTCTCACACTGTACCGCGATAAGTCTAACAAAGTTGCAATTTCTGAGTTTGATTTCCCAGAATTAAGAAATTTAATTATTAGTAACCGAATTTTCTCACTAATGACCTTTCCTCTACCCATTTTGAAGACCTTAACTACCCAAAACTATTTTAAACGTATTCTGACAGCTGTGATTAATAAAAACAATTGTCATGGCTTTTATTTTTCACAGCCACCTATGCGTTATAGACTTATTTTGCATTGAAATGAAAATAGGTTGATATGCTGTAATTGCATCATGTGTCATTTTTATGCTGCAAATTTGATTAGGGAGTGACAGAGTTGGTGTTTTGTACTATATATTATCAAAATATCCATTGTTAATATTTTAAACCTATAGCACCCTGCTACATTTTTATTATTTGTGTTTGATAAAAAAAACTAAGATTTCAATAGTTGGGCCAACTGAAGTGGGAAGGGTAATCTAAAACATTTTTAAACTGGGTAATTAACAAATAAATGGCATTAAGTTTCTCCAAGTTAAGCCAAAATTTGTAGTCAGTAAGTAAGTTTCATTAAATTGAATATTTAAAACACACGTGACAACAGCGCATCGGTCTTTAATCACCCTTATCGAACCTGATCCTCGAAAATGGCCAGCAAGATCTCCTGACCTCAGTGCGATGGATTTCTGGTATTGGGAAGAACCTAAAGGGATGGTCCATGGGGCTGGTCCAATAACAAGTGAAGCAGAACTTTGAGGAAAAATTGTTAATGCTACTGAAATAATAAATGGACAACTTCGAGGACCTAGAGTAAGAAGAAACTGGGTTCGTCGTAATGAAGCTTGTGTGGAAAGTGTAGGACGACATTTTGAACACCTTTTTTAAATACAAAAAAGTGCAGTGTGGGTTTTAAGTAGAAAAGCAATGTATGTATTAAAGTTGTGTTCCCTATTTATAAGTGGATCTTTTGCACAAAATTTTCATAAAATTTGTTCATGCCTTTGATTTTTATCATCTGGGCTGCGTTCGTCAATTGTTACAGAGTGTACCTTGTACTACTCTCTATCAATTTCAACGTTCGTAATTGTTTTGAGATGTTCCATGAAACAAAAGAATCCTTCTGGGACGTCAAAGGTGCGCTTTTCTTCCCTTGTCATTTTCATGGTTCATCGTCCGCTCCTTTATTTGGTTACCAAATAGTGCTCAAAATTGGCAAAATATATATTTTTCACAATAAGTAGCGTTTGTTGTAATAAAAAGATGCTCACAGTAAACGTGGTTATAAACTAGATTGCGGTCATCAAGCGTTTTTACATGACTCTGTCTGTTCTAAAGATAAAGTTACACAGTATACCAGAGTAAAATTTCATTTGTCAATCTACATTCCATTACTGCGTAGGGTATTACATTACCAAGTGATTTACAAACGCACACGTGCTTTGTCAGCCTGACATTTCTTAAACTTCAAAGAGAAAATATAGCCTCAAAATAACAGGGCGCTCACGAGGAACAGTAAAAATCTAGAAATATTAATTCCATCACAATGTAGGATTTTGAATTATACCTCGCCATTCAGAAGGAGACGAAAAACTGTGAAAATATAGGAGGCCATAACGGCCTCCCTCGAAGTAGGAACGACTGACGATAGGCCTTTTATCAATTGGCATACATTGCCATCTTACGCACAACTTGGATGATTGTATGACAATTTCGGTCAGTCACAATATCGTTAAGCTCTACTTACAATAACGAAGTCTTCTTTGGAGACAGGCAATCCGAAAAAGCGAAGAAAAAACACATTTATTCGTGGAAAACGCACAGGTCACAAATCGTGGTAGGAACATTTCATTGGAGGAAAGCTTTTAAATTATTATATCCATGAGTATTTGGAAACACCATGTATTCGTACATTTTGGATGACAAATATATTCAGTGAGAATGCCTCGCTGTCCGAATCTCCATTACCAGAAGTGACAAAATTCATGTGTAGGGAGAGTAAAATAACAAAGCGTGGAGGAAAAATGATATGCAGCACGCATAAATATGTATATGTCAATAGCAGCTGTTTTGTCTCTCATCAAAGCGTTGCTGTGATATCCATGTTGGTGATGACTTTCAAATGAACAATCCGGCGCTAAAGCTCTGAGAATATGAAACATGAGCGTAGTTGCAAACAACGAGCCAGGGCAGAAGAGTTAAGGTTTTTGAAATAATCAGCAAAGAGCGACGTGCATACACACAAACAGCACAATATTTCCCTTTCTACTAAAGCATTATGCATGTTAATACCCATGTTTATTATGTTCAAAATTCCTCTTTTGGTTGAGTTTCCCTGTCTTTAGAGAATTTTTGGGGTTTTCGGGACGATGGACAAGGGTGACGTATCTAGTACATAAAAAACGACAGATAACCTCACTTTGGAAGGCTGGGCTTGCTTTTGGGAACGGGAATAACCGCAATGACATCCTATAATTACAATGATGGCCTCGCAGTATCTCAGCTTTTTACAGGATGATCAACGACCAGTTGGCGGACAAAATCATACCTATAAACTTCCTAGGGTATCAAAATGTTCAGAAAGTGCTACATTCATACTGAGGTAAATGGAGTTCAGTTCTTTTCACCGTTTTTGGTGGTTACGTCAAAAAGCCATATGAAATCAGTAACCGTATCGCCACGCCAGGCTGTCTAGATAACTGACAACCATGTCAAACAGACCGCCAACTGATCAAACAAGCAATTTGAGGTACGTCTTTTGAATAACTTCTCTCGCGACAATTGTGATTTATTATAACTTCATTAAATGAAAAATATATTTGGTAGGCTGGAAGCAAATGACAAATATCACCTGAGATGTTTCAGTGTCTATAACGTTTTTTTATTCACGACATTTCGATTAAAGTGATCTTCAATCGTCATCACATGTACTGTTCAACTTACCTTATTGACGACTGAGAAGCAACATCTATATTGTCATCAAATTTCAAACAACAGATGAATGTCCCCGCCATGAATAAATATCTAAGCAAAAAACGCTTCCACTACAAGTGGTGATCAGTGAATTCATTCAAAAAGAATTATCTTTCTCACAAAACCGCATTGATCTTCGACTAAACGAAGGAAAATTGCTGGTAAACACTGCATTTGCGGTCTGATTGTCAGCTGGAGTCACACCTCAGAGCGATTCAAAGTTGGATTGATGAAACATCGTTTTGATTTACCCTGTATAACAAATCAAACCATGACTGCAATCAAGAACTAATATCAACACGACAAGGTAAATGAGCGGGCCTACCGATTGCCAAAGTTATCAATGAAATCGGGTAAAACATAGAAAAGTTTCGACGTTGACCAAACTTTTGCTTGTTGCGTTTCTTTTGAACGTGAGTATACAGGGTGTTTCAGTTTATTGTTGCATAACTTGAAGATTCGATAGAACTTTTAAAATTGATGCATAAAGTCCATATAAACATGGGTCGAAAGATGCGTGGCTTCCGAAATACAGGGTGTTTAAATTTACTTTCTAAAATAGTTTTTTTAAATATTTCGAACAATATTTGATGTATAACACTGAAAATTGGTATATAAGGGTTATTTGGTACGACAAAACGAACCATCGTTTTACTGTAGCCGCTAGAGGGCGCTCTCTACTGTACCTGTAATGTATTAAAATGAAAATTTTCTTAGTGCAATTTTTTGCTTTTTGAATAAAAAAACTGATTCTTCGCACTTTTCAACATAAAAAAGCTCTCCTGTGAGTTTTCGTTATAGTTAGCCGTTTTTGAGATATTTCGATTTTTAAGGTTCGATGCATTTTTAATTATTTATGGGAAAATAATATTTTTTTTTACATTTTCGATTTGGGCATTACAAGTAATTAAGATGATCGTTTAGATTGTGTTCTTAAACACAGCAATAATTCCTAACTCCAAATAAACACAAAAAAACAGAATATTAATTTGTTTAATTTTCCAATATTATTTTTAACAAATTAAATTAATTATTTACAACTAAAATGCTATTGGATAGTTAGGATAAACATACAAAATCTAAAGTAGTTACTTGAAATGTAAACCCAATTGTTCAATACACAATTCACATCTACGAATGATCGAACGTGGTATAGCATTATTCAAATAAGGCCTTATTTCATCACATGCATTCCTGATTCTGTCTATTAGCATATCTCTTGTGGTTACGTGAGTCTGGTACACTTTTTGTTTTAGAAATCCCCACACAAAGAAATCTAACGGATTTAGGTCAGGGGATCGTGGAGGCCAGGCGACTCTTCCTCCACGGCCGATCCATCTTTCTGGATAATTTTCGTCCAGCCAGTTTCTAACTATTCTCGAATAATGAGCTGGACAACCATCAAGCTGGAACCAGGCCAATCTTCTTAAATAGTCGATTACGGTAGATACCAATCTACACGTTCACACTAAATTCATGCTGAACATTTTTTTCCCAAAGCGCATGCGGATTTTCATGCGACCAAATATGTTGATTATGAAAATTTACCACTCCACGTCTAGTGAAGCATGACTCATCGGTGCATAAAACGTTACTTAAAAACTCCCTATTATTATCAGTTCTATCAAGAATCCACTGACAAAATGTGATTCTTCGTTCTCCGTCCCCTGGCCCTTGCACAGTTGCAAATGGTAAGGACGTATATGGTCATTTCTAAGAACACGGTGAACACGGTGAACATGGCTTGCTGAAATTTCCAAGGCACCAGAAACTCTCCTAACACTTGTGGTCGGATCTCTATCAAACTCACGCAGAATTATACGGGTAAATTTGCGCTGACGAACATTTATGTTTTGATCCCTTTGGAGTTTTCCAAAACCATTTTCAATTATCTGGCGATGCACTCTGACAAATACTAAGCGAGTTGGATGTCGTCTGTTTGGAAATCTTCGTGCGTATTCTCTGGCTGCTTCTGCTGCGTTTCCATTTACAAAGCCATACACAAAATGAATATCCGCTACCTCTTGATTGGAGAATAAAAATGGCATTTTTATAAAACTTACAAAAAAAGAACAGGTAAAAGAAACTAAATCTCGTGCATTGACAATTGCAAAAAAGGTTTCAGGTTTCAACAGACAACAAAACTAACTGTCAACTAATTGACGTTTAACCTTATTCTGCTTTCAATTTCAAAAATATTTGCAGGCACAGCCTACTTCTAAAAATTATCGAGATACTGACTTTTTAACGTTATTTTATCATAAATAATTAAAATGCATCGAACCTTAAAAATCGAAATATCTCAAAAATGGCTAACTATAACGAAAATTCACAAGAGGGCTTTTTTATGTTGAAAAGTGCGAAGAATCAGTTTTTTTATTCAAAAACTATGCCTATGCTTCGTTTTGTCGTACCAAAAAACCTTTGTATACCAATTTTCACTGTTATACATCAAATATTGTTCGAAATATTTAAAAAAAACTATTTTAGAAAGTAAATTTAAACACTCTGTATTTCGGAAGCCACGCATTTTTCGACCCATGTTTATTTAGACTTTATGCATTAGTTTTAAAAGTTCTATCGAATCTTAAAGTTATGCAACAATAAACTGAAACACCCTGTATAGGTATCTCATAGAGAAACACGAGTTCTTCAAGCTTCCTTCTTGTGGTTCCTGTATAAACGCTACTTTGGAAGCAAATTTACTCCTATTTATTTATCTCAAATCGACTACACCGTTTAAAGTATAACAATGCATCGCTTGTAACTTCCTGGATTACATTACTTTGCCGACAGTTATTATTGCTTAGAATTCACTTTAACAAAGTTTCTGCGAAGCCCGTGTAGCAACCACCGTTTTAGACGGAGGCCAGTACGTAAAGTTTGCACCCCGGACGATTTGCTTAAATTGAAATTTGTTTGACACAGGTTAGGATCAGACAAACTGTGATAATACTAACCAGATATTTTAAAATTATAAATACTAGAGTCTTGAATACTATACAACAATATACGGTACCAGCTGCGGTTTTACCCGCGGAACGTGTTTGTGGTGCCACAAGTAACCAAATTTCCCAAGCAAGAAATTTGGGTGTCATTTTGCTAATGCCATCAAAAAAAATACAAAACCTGGCCAGGGCTCGAGAATATCACTTTATATTTCAATAAGTGCTCAAAATGTTGCCCCTTAGGGAATCTACAATTCGCTTATAATTTAAAAGGAAACTACCAAAGTAAACAGCAATTAGAAAGATTAGGCGTGGCAACAACCCGAATTTCTTTCCGCATTCTTTTCGTCAACACAGATATCCTGGGCGAACTGTTTTTATTGTTATACCTATTTAGTTATTTGTTTCTAAGGGATAAAAAAGAATTTAATTTGCTGCCAGTTACCTTTGTGATAATCTTGGGATGGTGAAAATTAATTTATTGAATCAGACTTTACTTCCCAAACAGTTTACACATGATAGGCAACATTTTTAACACATTGAAATAAAACGTGATATTTTCTTGTGTTTTTGTTGTCTATCTGAACAAATTAAGATTAATAAAGGTTTTTCTAATTTTGTTGAAAACGACTCGACCGATTTATAGTCAAACTTCAAAATAAAGGACTTAATAATAATAATAATAATTTTAATTTTGAGACAAACAAAGGTTGTTTAGAAATCGACAAGAGAGCATCTATATACAGAGTTATGAAAAAACTATATTAAAACAGAATAATAAACAACATTTGCACACTGATAAACTCACAGACATTATACAAACATTTATGTATTAAAAAGCCTTTCAAACAATACTTTAAGTGATTTTGATTTGCTATTCCTTGTATATCATTTGGAAGGAGGTTAAAGATTTTAGGACCAAGTATATTTGGCGATTTATTTCCTACTTTAAATTTATAAAAATTGGACTGTATACTATCACTCTGCCTTGTGGCAACTGTGTGTACTTCTTTGTTGAGAGTAAACTTGGTCTTATTCCGGAATACATATACTAAGTGACATATAAATCCGAACACCCAGTTTGAATAGTTTTATTTTAATAAAATTTGGTATAAGTACTTAATGAAGCATAATAAGTAAATGATAAAAATTTCAAAATGATTGCACTGCTTTAAAGCCCTTTGACCTTTAATAATGTGTGGCTGCACCCTGATGTGCTACGCATTCTCCAACGCGCCTAGGCATGCTTCTGATCAGGTGGTCAATGTCCTCCTGTGGTATCTCATTCCAGGCAACCACCAACTCCTCTCGAAGTGCTTCTCGAGTGTGAGGAGGACGTTGCAAATTGAGCAATCTCCTACCCATCATATCCCACACGTGCTCAATTGGGGATAAGTCGGAAGATCTTGGTGGCCATGGTAACAATGTGACATCATTATGTTGAAAGAAGTCTATTGTGACTCTTGCAACATGTGATCGGGCATTATCTTGTTGGAAAGTTGGATCTGCCAGGGTGTCAAGATAGGGTAAAAGATGGGGTTCTAGAACTTCGTGGATATAAAGTTGCGCGTTCAAGTTACCTCTGATGAAGATTAATGGTGACCTGGAACCATAAGCTATAACACCCCAAACCATAACTCCAACAGTGTGATGAACATGTCTTTCAACAAAAAACTGTGGATTCCTCGTTTCACCACGTCGCCTTCTAACCCTTACACCGACGTAATCGCCTTGAGTGGTGCAGACAACGGTCACTCTGGGATCAGGAATGGAACAGCATTGAGTGACGAGTCTCGATTTTGTTTAGGCATGCACGCTGGTCGTGCCAGGGTTAGAAGGCGACGTGGTGAAAGGAGGAATCCACATTTTTTTGTTGAAAGACATGTTCATCACACTGTTGGAATTATGGTTTGGGGTGCTATAGCTTATGGTTCCGGTCACCTTTAATCTTCATCGGAGGTAACATGAACGCGCAGCGTTATATCCACGAAGTTCTAGAACCCCATCTTTTACCCTATCTTGACACCCTGGCAGATCCAACTTTCCAACAAGATAATGCCCGACCACATGTTGCAAGAGTCACAATAGACTTCTTTCAATATAATGATGTCACATTGTTACCATGACCACCAAGATCTCCCGACTTATCCCCAATTGAGCACGTGTGAGATATGATGGGTAGGAGATTGCTCAATTTGCAACGTCCTCCTGAGACTCTAGAAGCACTTCAAGAGGAGTTGGTGGTTGCGTGGAATGAGATACCACAGGAGGACATTGACCACCTGATCAGAAGCATGCCTAGGCGCGTTGGAGAATGCGTAGCACATCAGGGTGCAGCCACACATTATTAAAGGTCAAAGGGCTTTAAAGCAGTGCAATCATTTTGAAATTTTTATCATTTACTTATTATGCTTCATTAAGTACTTATACAAAATTTTATTAAAATAAAACCATTTAAACTCTGTGTTCGGATTTATATGTCACTTAGTGTATTTTCCAATTTGCTCGATACTTCGAAAGACCTTTTAAATAAGCCGTTACTCGATACCACTTGTCATTTAAAAATTTTAAAGGGATGACCCTGGGAGGCAGAGGGTGATAGGGGTTGAAGTAGTTTCTGGTTGAAAGGTTGTCATCCTTGACAAATCTGTTGACGTATCTCGGCGTTATTTCTTTTAATCAATGGTTTTCGATTAATCCGTAGGAGCACCTCACAATGCCAGCAAAGCCTAGAACCACTTGCGGTTGGTTATTGTCGTTCCCAAAAGGACGTCCAGCTCTCCAAATCGCAAGCGGACATAAGGTTTTTTTATGTACCATACACGTGTACCCCGTCCATCTACGATCAGGTAAGCAAAATCCATTTATATTCAAGGTAGGACTTGAATTTGGCCTCAATTTCCAAATGTACTTGAAATTTTGATATATTTATGTTTTTTAACATGTTTTTGTGGGGTCTGAATGAAACTCGTCGCCTTGAACCTAAGATAGTTCTTATATGAGTACTTTTGAGGAACTTGATATTTTCTCGCAATGCTTCAATTTCCACCAGGAACAAATTTACAGAAATGCTAATAAATCTGACTATATAAATCCAGAGCATCATTTGACAATTTTAAAAAAATTTACCACTTGGAAAATATTTGTCTTCAAAAGTCAGAGACCCATAGATTCTACCATATTGTCGTTCTTCCGTATTATTTCATTTTATACATAGAAGCAATTATTTATTATAATTATGTAGTCAATCATTTATACTCTACTCAATAGCAGCAGTCATTTACATACATAGTCGAACATAAAAAAAACACAATTATTTCATATTATAAACAAGAGTTCAGCCATAAGGATAAATACAGATAAAAATCAACATCACAGAAATATACCCAATTGTTCATTAGCTTTATCTCATGAATAAATAATACAATACACCTCAGCATGCTTATTTTAGAGGTATACGAGTACAAATAAAAAATATCACATTATCTATAATTCAAATTGCCGAACAAGGAAATTAAATGCAATTTATTGCAATACGATTGTGAAATATAGCACGCTTAAACTTACCGAATCATAGAAATTCGAATGATAGCATAAAAGTTGTCCAGCAATGCGGAATTGGATCGTAATCTCCTAATTAGATCTTGAAATACTTAGCAATAAAACTGATAAATTCACAGTTTTTGTCGTATTCAAGTGGTCGAAATGCAAGCTGAGTACGGTCTACGTACACTCCGATTTAGCTGCTACTAGGCGTGCTATACACCTTAGGAAAAACCATTGTTATACATGGGAAATCATTTCTTGGCAACAGCGCATCGGCTCGTCTACTTTCATCGCTATTCGTACATATTTCCTACCGTTAACCGCAGACCTGTATCACGAATGAGAATAATAGGCAGATACGCTGTGTTGCCAATTTGAGTAGAGCTTCCCGAATTGTGGGGAATTTAGAGTTAAGTGTTGATTCATTCAAGCTTTTAATCAGCATGGCCTAGACGTTAGAACTTCATAAAGCTAACATTGAAGCTGAATGCTGCTGGAGTATAGTGTTTCGAATATTCAAAGCGGAGCGGGACACTATACTCGTTCAATGGGTCATCAAGCCACAGTCTTTTCATCAAAGAAATTATTTTACGAAAATGCGTTATATTTTTACGATTTTGTCGTAACCAAATCTCTGTTTCTCAAAATGTACGTCTATTGTAGAATTTTCAGCAAACTAAGCAAGAAACGTGATCTAGTATTTACTCAACATTACGGATTTCTCGAAATACATTAAAAAATGTGACCTAGATACCTAACTGCCCCAAGCTCTTTAAATATAACACCTTAAACCAGGGTTACCAGGTGCTCAGTCACGTTGATTGTCATATTGTACTGCGCAAGTCAGCAAACAATCTGGCGTAATAAAGGTTAGGAATCATCAGGTATTGCCAGATTCCCGAATACCGGGTACAATAGTAACCGTTATAGTTGTTCTTCAAAGTTGTCAAATCGCCCCTATGGCGCAAATTCGCCACACCAGGCAACTGTGCTATAAACAAACCCTGTTTATCACTACTATTTGATAGTCATATGGTAGTTGTAGCCCTATCTAGCGGTCCATGATTTCTCTCAATACTGTTGTATCTCTACTGGCAACAAGAATAGGGATTACAAAATCATTTATACAACAATATACAAACATGAAAAATATGATTTGAACCATGAAACATTAATACAATTTTAACAGTTTGAACTTTTTTCATTTTTGGAATACTCTTATGTGGAATCCGCAGCCGAAATTTGGGTAGACTTAGGTTTCTTAGAAATATGACATATTGGTATCGGCAACTCTGCGAATGGGAGAAACAAATCGCATTTGTTGAGCGCATCCATCTAAGCAGCAGGCGCCAGCGCCCGTTCTGCCATCTCTCTTTTATCACTCTTCTACTTTACCCCGTTGTCCGTCACACTCCGACGCTGTCACATAGGATCCTACAATCGAGTGTCTTTCACGCACCTACATACTTTTGTATATTTCCATCTCTCTTCCTCATCATAATGTATAATAATGTTTTTGCCCAAGGTGTATGTGGTTGTGCACCCTGCAGTTGGCGAGAAGCTTTACCTCCGACTTCCCCGCTAAAACCTCAAGCGTTCAGGCACGCGACATCGTATCAGGTGCCTAGAAGACTGTTTCTTCATTAAAGTCGTTTTTTATCATAACCATGATACTAGTATAGTGTGAGTAGCGAAAATATTATACAGCTTTAAAGCCGGCCCTGCCTAGGTGTTGCGAGAAAGGTAAACTTTAAGCGTTTATTTCTTCTGTGGCGCTATGCGCTCCTAGAAAATGTGACGAAGTACGAAGTGAATTTGATCAGTATCGCCTGGTATCAAGGTATCAAGCACAGTAATACGGTTGAGTAGTCTAAAAAGTTTGATTTAGTCTACCGGAGAGGATCGATCCTCAGGCACGTTTTGTTGAAACAATTTTCTGTTTCCACGGGCGCTAGCAGAAGGGGTAGGGACAACGTTAACGCGTTTAGCATGGTTTTATGCACAAAATTGGTGATTTTGAGGATTAAGGCCCGTGTCGTCAGTCGTCCCTACAATTGTAGGGCGCGTTTATGGCCTCCTTGACTGTCATAGTTTTCTACTTCTCCGTGTCAGCGCTCTATTTTGAGGTTATGACACAAACATCTATTTGCATCAAATTCTGCTTGCTTTTGAGTTTTATCATGTTTTATCAGCCTGAAATTTCCTACAATTTAAAAGGAAAACATATCTTAACAATAGGAAAGTGCTGACGCTGACACGGGACGAGTGTAATCTAGAAATTTTTCAAGGAGAGAAAAGAGTATGATAATCAAGGAGGCCATAAACGCGCCCTACAATTGTAGGGACGACTGACGATACGGGCCTTAGTCTCTCTTAGGAAAGCTGTTCCCACTCTTCGTGCGTGTGACAGTATCTGTAACGATGTGGACAAATTGTAGTTTTTTTTACCGAAGCGGCCGCGCAGGCAGAAGCCTAAATGCCAGGACAACGTAGCTGCTATGAGGAGCTTGAAGAGACTTTTCTTATACACTCATTGACACGCATGGGCATCGTGCTGATAAGGTGGTAGATATCCTGCTAACGTATCTCATTCCAGGCTACTACAATTTCGTGAGCAAGAGCTGCTAAGGTCTGTGGAGGGTGTTGAAAATTCAAGAGCCTGCGACCTATCATGTCCCAGACATGTTAAATTGAAGATAGATCAGGCGATCATAGTGGCCAAGGTAAACAGCTGATGTGGTATTCAGTTCAATTCAATTCTTTATTTGTGTTAAGTACACCAGCGTGTTTACACAAGTCAAAAGAAAAAAAATTAATACAAAAAGCAGTCTGACAAAAGACTGATGTTCAAATTAGACAGAAAAACATCAACTTATGACATTATGATTCCATAAAAGCAGATACAGCAAGTCCATATAAGTTCTAAAAACAGGAGGATATATACGTACATAGATACACGCATATTCATTTAACCACAGTACGTATGTTTACTTCTACACACACACATATATACATATATACACATATACACATATATACGTTAAAATGGTAAGACATATGAAATGTTGATATAAAAATTTACCAGGTGACTCAGTAGAAAGTTCAAGGAGCCTCGAGGATCCCAGGTGTAGGGACACTGTTATATTTGCTAACAATCCGACAAGTCTGAAAAATTATTGCTCAAATACTCGTTGATCGAGTAAAATGCTTTAGTAGTCAGATAAGCATTAATTTTATTTTTAAAAACTTTCGCATCCCTTTATACGGTCTGGTAACAGGTTATAAAAAACTATCTCATAATATTTTGTGCCGTTCCTGATGGTTTGAAGACGGCTATGAGGTACTAAGATTTTATCCATATTTCTGGTTCTATAACTGTGGACATCACTGTGGGTAGTATATTGGCTCAGGTTCGTCTTTATATACATCAGACATGTGAAGATGTAAAGAGAAGGTACTGTCATGATTTTCAATTCTATAAAAGTTTCCTTGCAGGGTTCCGTGTATTTGAGGCCAGCAATGTACCGCAAGCAACGTCTTTGTGATCCAAAAACTTTTGACGAATGGGCCGAGTGACCCCAGTTTAACAATGCGTATGAAATTCTTGATTGAAAGTAGGAACAATATGTTAGAAGAAGAACTGACTGAGAGACATTTTATTTCAAGTTCCTTATCAAATATATATATTTTGCTAGTGCATCGAGAACATGGATTACGTGAGTTTCCCACGACAAGTGTTCATCAAGGTAGACTCCTAGTAACTTCACGGACTTTAGTGTATTAGTGTCGTGCTGCCTGAAGCTAAGAATAATCATCTGAGACTTGGCTTCATTGATGGTCAACTTATTAGCGGTTAACCAGTATGCTAGTTTTCTTTTATGAACCTCAGAGTCGAATATCAATGAGGCTAAAGAGGCATTGCTATTCATCAAGGTAGTGTCATCAGCGAATTGGATTAAGTTATTATTCACATTATATACTGAGTGAAATATAAATCCGAACACCCAGTTTAAATGGTTTTATTTTAATAAAATTTTGTATAAGTACTTAATGAAGCATAATAAGTAAATGATAAAAATTTCAAAATGATTGCACTGCTTTAAAGCCCTTTGACCTTTAATAATGTGTGGATGCACCCTGATGTGCTACGCATTCTCCAACGCGCCTAGGCATGCTTCTGATTAGGTGGTCAATGTCCTCCTGTGGTATCTCATTCCAGGCAACCACCAACTCCTCTCGAAGTGCTTCTAGAGTCTGAGGAGGACGTTGCAAATTGAGCAATCTCCTACCCATCATATCCCACACGTGCTCAATTGGGGATAAGTCGGGAGAGCTTAGTGGCCATGGTAACAATGTGACATCATTATGTTGAAAGAAGTCTATTGTGACTCTTGCAACATGTGGTCGGGCATTATCTTGTTGGAAAGTTGGATCTTCCAGGGTGTCAAAATAGGGTAAAAGATGGGGTTCTAGAACTTCGCGTTCATGTTACCTCTGATGAAGATTAAAGGTGACCTGGAACCATAAGCTATAGCACCCCAAACCATAACTCCAACAGTGTGATGAACATGTCTTTCAACAAAAAACTGTGGATTCCTCCTCTCACCACGTCGCCTTCTAACCCTGGCACGACCATCGTGCATGCCTAAACAAAATCGAGACTCGTCCCTTAAGGCCAATAATCATAGGCGGCGATCTACACGGTCTGTTGTTCTACGGCGGCGTCCAGTGCCCCTTGCTCTTTGCGTACGGCCTTCTCGAAGCCATGCCTGACAACTCCTAACCACAGTGTCTACACTTCTTTGCACTCTAACTGCAATTGCCCGAAAAGAAAGTCCAGCTTCCCGAGGTCCCACTATACGGCCCCTATTAAACTCACTAAGTTGACGAAATCGTACAGGTCTCCGTACTCTAGGCATCGTAACCGATCGTAAAGGATGTCAAGAACCAAAATCCGCCAACGTTGATTCTTTACTGCGGCTGAAATATTCATTTTTAGAGCGTTAGTGAATTAAAAAAAGCAGTTTAAAAACCGGAATGTCCAACTGATAAGGCTGAAAATTTTTTCACTTGTTATTTACAGTAAGATAAATACATTCACCAACTTTTGTTAAAATAAAACCATTTAAACTGGGTGTTCGGATTTATATGTCACTTAGTATAGTTAGTCATATCATTGACGTAAATTAAAAATAAAATAGGTCCCAATACCGAGCCTTGCGGTACCCCGTGAGCAGCGACTAACTTTGAGGATGATGAACCTTTAAAGAATACAAATTGGCGTCGATTACTTAAGTAAGATTTAATCATTGCAGTGGATGCTTCATTAAAGTTATAAAAAGGGAGCTTTTCCAACAGGATGTCGTGTTGAACACAATCATAAGCTTTGGACAAGTCCAACAAACATGCTGCGCCATATACGTTAGGTTGTTTTCAAAAGTCTCGTTCACAAACTGAATAAAACTGTTAATAGCTGATGTGATGGAACTATTTTCCCCAAAACCAAACTGTGTTGAGCAAAATAAATTGTTAGCCTCAAAGTATTCATTAATTTGATCTTTCAACTATAATTCCAAAATTTTCGCCAAAATAGGTATTAAGGAAATGGGCCTGTAGTTGCATAACTCTTCAGTATCCCCTTGTTTGAAAATGGGTATAATTTTAGATAGTTTGAAAAAATCCGGAAAAGTATTACTTCCTATACACTGATTGAATAACTTGGTTAGAGGATATATGATGAGATTTTGCAAGGTTTTGACCATCATTGATCCATGCAGGCTAACGATGCTCAGGCAACATGCGGTCTGGCATTGTCTTGCTGAAAAATCGGATTTCGGATGGTGCTTAGCCTTATTGCCTCTGATGAAAATTAGTGGTGATCTGCTACCATAAGCAATAGCACCCCATACTATAACTCTCACGGTATAGTGTACATGACGCTCTCTGTCAAGTTGTGGATCACGTCTTTCACCTCGTCGCCGTCTCACTCTGGCCCAACCATCCCCAGACAGAAGCCGAATTCGTCACTAAAGACCACCTGATTCCATTCCCCGTTCCATAGAATTCTTTCTCTACACCACAGCAAACGGTTACGCCGATGTTCGGCGATATACCGTACGCATACCAACCATCCTTCCATGCTCTTCAAACCACTGATAAATCGATAATATGTAAAAGATTCTTGAATTCTAATAAACATACGGGGGCGTTTACCTCTTTTGTCGCTCGGTATATTTGACACAGGATGTGAGTGACATGATTTTTCGTGATTCAGATCTCAGAAACAGAATATCTCGTTTTAGAAATCCTTGGCAACTACAGTATTTCCTCTTCAGTGCCAGACGAAATAGGAACATCGAAATTTATATGGGGTTGTCCAATACGGACGCAGGAAAGTAAACGCATATTACAACAAGAAAGATTGATATTCAAATCAAGTTGGGTACTTTATTTTGAAGGTTCATTTATACCATTTATGTATGAAAAATAATATCGCTCAAATGTTCACCACGACTGGATTTACAGACGTCCACGCGATGTTCGAAATTTTCAATGACATTTTGCAACATGGTCGGTTCTATGGCATTTGTCTCGGCAATGATGTTGTTTTTGAGTTCTTGGAGGGTGGCTGGTTTGTTGACGTAGACTTTGCTTTTCAAATATCCCTATAAAAAGAAGTCCAAGGGAGTCAAATCGCACGATCTTGGTGGCCATGGCGCATTTCCTCTGCGCGAAGTCACGCGATCACCGAAGGAGGACTGCAATCGATGGATATTGACGTTTGTTGTGTGGCATGTTGCACCGTCTTGTTGGAAATAAACATCGTCCATATCCATTCCTTCAAGTTGCGGCAAAAAATAGTCCTCTATCATCACGTGATATCGCTCAGAATTGACGGTAACGGCGTCTCCGGCCGGATTTTCGAAAAAGTAAGGTCCGATGATGCCTTTTGACCACAATGCACACCACACAGTCACTTTTTGAGGATGCATCGGCTGCTCTTGATACTCACGGGGATTTTCGTTCGCCCAGATGCGGCAGTTTTGCTTGTTTACCGTCCCATTCAAAGTGAAATGCGCTTCGTCGCTGAACATGATTTTTGATGAAAAATTGGCATGAATTTGGCGGTGTTCAAGGAGCCAATCTGAGAACGTTCGGCGCGAAAAATGGTCGGCCCGTCGCAGCTCTTGCGTCAACTGGATCTTGTAGGCGTGTACATTCAAATCCTTGTGGAGAATGCGGAGCATACTGGTTCTCGAAATGCCCAATTCTTGGGATCGACGCGTTGTTGATTGTTTCGGATCGTCTCTCACACTCTCCTTCACAACAGCAATATTTTCCGGTGTGCGAACGCTCCTTGGCCGGCCAGAGCCTGGCAGATTTGCCATAGAACCTGTTGCCTCGAATTTACGCACCAGACGACCGATGGTTGTTTCGTTTGGGCGGTTGTTGCGACCGAAATGTTCACGAAGCGCGCGAAACCTGTTTTTTATTTTTGCACCATCTTTGTAGTGCTCTTGAATAACTTTAATGCGGTCTTCAATCGAATACGACTCCGTAGCGATCAATGGTAAACATTCAACTAACAAAATGACATGTCGGTGACAGAAAACAAAGATGGCGTCTATTTCAAATTGACGTTTACTTTCCTGCGTCCCTATTGGACAACCCTTTAGATTATGCTGTACCTATAAATATTGGAGGAAATCCAAAGATTTTCAAAGGATTCAAAGATATCTGAGAAAAGGAAGCATTTTGTTACAGAAATATATCACTGGCTAGTCCCTGGGCTAAATTTCATCAGCTCTTGATATAAAAGCGTTGGAATGAAAATCTACTCGCCAAACATCAGAAATGCAAAAGTACATCACCCTGGCGACTCTAGTCTTTGAAAGCACTGGCCAGTAATTGCAGAGTTTCAGTAAATATACTCGTATTAGCACCGCTGCGCAGTTCATTATCCCTTCTAATTTCTGTCCAGCTGCCTTGTATTTCATTTACGAGCAAATATTTCCCGACTGCGACCCTGCCAGCTCTTTTCGCGTTTTAAAAATAAATAAAAAAGTAAGGCATTGCTCTGGCAGGATGCTGGTATGGAAATATAGTCATTCATGTGTTAAGATAGCTAAACTTCTGGTCTTTGTTGTATATAAGGACGTAGCTTTGTTCAGAGTGCTCGTCCTGAGGATTAACTTTAAAAGGTTTATATTTCTATATCTCTGTCCCCTAGAAGCTAAAGCTCAAAGGAGTGTAGGTTACATCCTTCGTTAAGCACAAATGTCTATTCCTCTCCCCAGTATTCGTGGATTTTCCTCTCTATTTCAATGCAACAAAACAAATATCTAATCAAAACATAAATAGTCCTCAAACTGTCAATAGTTGTAAATAGTTTCGCGTTTTTCCCCGATTAGTGGCAAGCTCACTAGCCAATAGTAGTTTGGAAGAAAGAATTGGACAAGCACAAAAAATATTAACCGCAGATTGGGATATATTGAAGGAATTCCTCATGTTAGCACAAGGCCATTATCCCTTGAGTTGGGCATATCACGAGCAACAGTCCACAATATTTTGAAGGACCCCATGTCAGTTCTAATGACCATCAAAATATAGGGATTTATTCAAATTCAACTTTTTTTAATTACCCTTAGAGTGCACCCATATCGTGTCGCTTTGTATGGGGCCTTAAATTTCGGGGTCATTAAACGCCTTTCTTTTTTGAATACTCCCTTTTTAGGGCCACAATTCAATAGCAAAAGGAAATTCCAGAAACATTAGTTTAAGGAACAAGGTTTTAAGGGATTTCCGGTCAGAATTCTCTTTGTCCTAAATTTTAGGTTAATAATAATAATAATAATATTTATTTACTCTAAAATACAGGGAACATGAAACGAGTAGATAAATATAATATATCCATAGGAGGACAACGCCTGTGCATGGATCATATGTATGTTGAATTGCAAAAGATAAAAAAAATAAAGAAAAAGAAATTATTGGTAAGAATGTGATTTCTTTCAATCGTGTTAATGAATTTTTATTAATTTTTTTGAACCTAATGTATTGCGTAATTGTTTTAAATTATTTGGTAAATGTTCGTACAATTTTGGAGCTAAATACAGGTGACATCGTTTCATTGAAGATTTGTTTGGTTTAGGAACATTTTTTGCGCGTAATTTATGTCTGGTGTTATGACTATGTTTAATTATGTCGCGTTCACTAACAATTTTGTGATAATGAGTGATGGTATGGGAGAAGTACAGTTGTTTAGTATCATATACTTGTGCATCATTATATAAGTCATTAGTTGGGTGTAATTTTGATTTGACAAACATTGATTTTAAAATCGTTCTTTGAAGTACATCTAAATCCTTAAGGTATGTCGTGCATGCAGCACCCCATACTACTATACCATATGTTATGTGCGGCTCGACTAACGCTTCATGTATTATTCGTAGATAATATTCAGTTAATATACCGGTTAGAAATTTTATTTTATATGCTATGAATATAATTTTCTTGAAAGTGTAAGAAATATGTACATCCCATCTCAAGTGGGGATCTAGATAAATTCCTAAATATTTTGTATCATTAACTCTATTGATTTTTAGATTTTTATCATTTACCTTAAAGCGAAGGTGGTTATATTTTGGTAGACGATTAGATAGTGATGAAAATGGTAAAAAACGAGTTTTAGTTTTAGTAAAGTTAGTTGTTAATTTTCGGTTATTAAACCACTGAGTAATTTTGCAAAAGTCATTTTGGATAACATCTAAGTCGTTCCAATCCTTACCTTTATAGAGTATAGCAGTGTCGTCCGCAAAACTGACTATTTTTCCAGTACTATTAATTTTGAATATACTGTTTAAATAAATATTGAATAACCGAGGACCAAAAATTGTACCCACATTCAACAAACATTTCTTTACTATATGAGTTTAATAATTTTACTGGTTGCGGTCTATTTGATAAATAATTTTCCATTAAAGATGTCGACATGCGATTTTCACGTGCTTGTTTAGCTACATTTTATAAAAAAATCATACTAAAGCATTTATTTTTTTTTTTAAGAAAATTAACCATTTCTACCGGAATGTCGTAAATGCCCTCTAGTGGCCACAATAGCAAAATTTCGAATATTATAAATTTTGTAGCCCAATAATAGCTCTTTTCAACGAGCCCAATTTTGTTGAAATTGTTTTTTACGGAAACCTTTGAATACCCCCACCACTTTATTTTTAAAGGTACAATAAAAAAATTCTAAGAAAAAAGGTTCAGATTATCCTCGAATTTAAAGATCAGGTATTTTGAAGTTAGGTTTATATAGCGAAGTTCACAGAAACATCACTTCTTTAGACTCAAGATTGCAATAACGTCCTCTAGCGGCCATTTCAGAAACTTGAAAATATTTTCCAGGTCTTTGTCATGGCCATTTTAGTGATAATATTTTTTCCGCAAGCGTTCCAGATACAGTACCTTGCATTCTTAATTGGCCACCTTGTACTTATGAATTTATTATAATGTTTTCACGCACAAATATATCGTTTTATGGATTGAAATTTATGCAGCATGTTGGCCGTGTCGTCAGTCATTCCTACAATTGTAGGACGCATTGATTTTCATAGTTTTCTACTGTGACAGCGTTCTATTTTGGGGTTATATCACAGATATCTATTTGCAACAAATTGTTCATGATTTTGATTTATATCATCGATTTTATCAGCGTGAAATTTCCTACAATTCAGAAAGAAAACATAACTTCCCAATAGGAGAACGCTGACACTGACACAGAACAGTAGAAATCTAGAAATACCCCAGCCTTTCTGAAATAGAGAAAAATTATGAAAATCAAGGAGGCCACAAAGGCGTCCTACAATTGTAGGAACGACTGAAGATACGGTCTTTAATGTGAATACATTTTTATTATTATTATAAATTCCAAGGAATTTCGTATAATCAGCTCATTCGATAGACTTTCGAATAATTTTGAGTAAACATTTAGCACCCCTACTTCATCTGGTCATGAAACTCAAAAACACGATCTTTATGGATTTAGACAAAGCTTATTCGAAAAGAATGGGTTAACATAATTACGGCTTCCTCTATTCCAGTGCAATGAACTATAAAAGATAACAAATAATTTCCGCATCATAATTATTATACAAAATACTAGCCTTGAGCCCCACTCGTCCAACTACCCATTTTATTAAAACAATGAATAGCGGCAGCATCCCATGAAGTTCCTAGAATTCAAACTACGAAATTAAACCGTAAATACAATCTCGCGCTACCCTTGCCTCCAACAGGAACTGTTTACGGACCGAGCTGGGAGTTGTTGAGTTATTGTGGTGATGACTGTCAAGGGAAGCTACGTTATATAATGATCCACCGAGAGAACTGACTTCTATTAGAGCTTTTCCACTATGATACTAATCATAGCAGTTTAGTTACTATGTTAGAATCAGTACTTGATGATTTTAAATGCCAAGTTCAAGTGAAAAGTATGAAAAACCTGCTTGAGATACCAATAATATACCAGAGAAGATTTATGATCGACATCAAAGAAATACTAAGCAAAGTATACTAAGTGACATATAAATCCGAACACCCAGTTTAAATGGTTTTATTTTAATAAAATTTTGAACAAGTACTTAATGAAGCATAATAAGTAAATGATACAAATTTCAAAATGATTGCACTGCTTTAAAGCCCTTTGACCTTTAATAATGTGTGGATGCACCCTGATGTGCTACGCATTCTCCAACGCGCCTAGGCATGCTTCTGATCAGGTGATCAATGTCCTCCTGTGGTATCTCATTCCAGGCAACCACCAACTCCTTTCGAGGTGCTTCTAGAGTCTGAGAAGGACGTTGCAAATTGAGCAATCTCCTACCCATCATATCCCACACGTGCTCAATTGGGGATAAGTCGGGAGAACTTGGTGGTCATGGTAACAATGTGACATCATTATGTTGTAAGAAGTCTATTGTGACTCTTGCAACATGTGGTCGGGCATTATCTTGTTGGAAAGTTGGATCTGCCAGGGTGTCAAGATAGGGTAAAAGATGGGGTTCTAGAACTTCGTGGATATAACGCTGCGCGTTCATGTTACCTCTGATGAAGATTAAAGGTGACCTGGAACCATAAGCTATAGCACCCCAAACCATAACTCCAACAGTGTGATGAACATGTCTTTCAACAAAAAACTGTGGATTCCTCCTCTCACCACGTCGCCTTCTAACCCTGGCACGACCATCGTGCATGCCTAAACAAAATCGAGACTCGTCACTAAAGATAATACTGTTCCATTCCTGATCCCAGAGTGACCGTTGTCTGCACCACTCAAGGCGATTACGTCGGTGTTCTCGAGTTAAAGGGAGGATCCAGTGTGGCCGGTATGAAAACAAGCCAAAACTTCTCATTCGTCGGTAAACACTTCGCATGCCAATATGTCTTCCGTGTTCTGCAAACCATTCATTTACAATGAACCTGGTAGTGGAGAAACGGTCCCTTAAGGCCAATAATCTTAGGCGGCGATCTTCACGGTCTGTTGTTCTACGGCGGCGTCCAGTGCCCCTTGCTCTTTGCGTACGGTCTTCTCGAAGCCATGCCTGACAACATCTAACCACAGTGTCTACACTTCTTTGCACTCTAACTGTAATTGCCCGAAAAGAAAGTCCAGCTTCCACCCTACAGGTGTCCGTACTCTAGGCATCGTAAGCGATCGTAAAGGATGTCAAGAACCAAAATCCGCCAACGTTGATTCTTTACTGCGGCTGAAATATTCATTTTTAGAGCGTTAGTGAATTAAAAAAAAAGCAGTATAAAAACCGGAATGTCCAACTGATAAGGCTAAAAATTTTTTCACTTGTTATTTATAGTAAGATAAATACATTCACCAACTTTTATTAAAATAAAACCATTTAAACTGGGTCTTCAGATTTATATGTCACTTAGTATAGTTAAGAAAAAATATGCTTATTGGAAGTGAACCATCAGATGTGCGGATTGTATAGTACGTTCTAAAGGTTAAACTATGTAGATGTTCTTCATCTCATTGCTCGTACTAACGACATTTGATAATTGTATTTTGCACAACAAGCTGACGCATGTTTGGGTTTGATCTTGCGATTTTGGCATGAATATTTTTTTCACAACCGCGATAAAACTTAGCTTTGCTTGATACGAATTAATCCAAAATGGTAACCTATGCATTACTATGCAGTATTTACTTTTTGAGTCCTCTACATATTTTTACCGTCTCCTGAACTGTGACTTTTCATGAAGGTACCTAATTTATTATTCACGATATAATCTACTTTTACTTTTTAGGCAGTCTGTCAAAGATACTCTGCACTAAAATTTTATTGATGGCAATAACAATAGTAATCGTAAATGAGCAGAGGTAAATCATAGAAATATTCAGCTCAGTTTATTATGATTTCGGGATAAACCTGGTATATGAAACAAATGACTATCTGATAATTCCAAGGCCTACCTAAGAAATTCTGTTTTTTTTAAATAACTGAGGTTTGGCAGTAATAGTGAATCAGCATTAAAAACTCTACTTATCTGAGAAAAAATCCACTATGGCGTCTATAAGAGAAAATAAAGTTGATGCTGGATGACAAGAGATGAAACGTCATATTGAAATTCTAAATATGTCATTTTGTAGAAGAGAAAATGTGGTAATGTTAATGTGCAGTTTATTCGTTTTTTCCATCGTTCTCCGGAAAAACCATTTTATGAGCTTTCCAAGTGGCATTTTGTTAGTTACCTAAATACGCAACTTTGCCCCTTTCAGTGGTATGTGAAATTCCCATTCTGCTAGCAAGAATCCCATTAAAAAATGTATTCAACCTTCAATTGACCTTGAAGACCACAGTCACGGTGAGTACATCATGATGACCTTAACCGGAAAATGCTGTATCCTCCACAAAAAAACTAGAACTTATTCTTATTTGCATTTCAAGAGCCAAAATTTATCTGACCTTGATGGTCGTAGTCGAGGTCAGAAATATACTTGAACATGAAATCTTCCGCCCTTCCGGTGTCAAAAATAGGAATTTCCATTTAAGAAAACTGTCTATATTTTGAAATCACCTTAAAGGTGATAGTTAAGTTTAAGTTATAGTTCACCATTCATCCGCTGTCCCCAAACCTTATAACTTTTGAGCATCCATTAGTGACCTTCAAGGTGATCTTATCTACGACCTTAGAGGTTTTACGATGGACAAGGGCTTATACTTTCTGGTAGCAATAAGGCCGTTTCTGGAATGGAAAACTCATTTGGCCTTGATGGTCATAGTCAAGGTAATGGATATACTTGAACATGAAGTTTTCCGGTCTTAAAGTATCCAGTGTCCATGACATTCACTTAAGAAGACTAAACTTCGAATAGACTTAAGGGTCAGAGTCAAGTTTACATTCAAGGTCACCATTCGTTGACCCTTTCCAGACTTTGCATCTTTTTTGTGGTACGTCAACGTCTACTAGCCAACCACATCTGTGCCTGGCATACAGCACACACTAAAAAGTTGATGCTCTTTTGAAGATTGTAGATGGTAATAGGACGTTTTAGACATATCCTTTATAAAATATAACAAACGCAATACATGTCAGTTATGTACGTATTTGCAGATATGTGGTAATGTTAATGTGCAGTTTATTCTGAAATCCCACTACAAAACAAGTCAATTAAAAATTTAAAAGATATTGGGAAAATTCGTTTTTTCCATCGTTCTCCGGAAAAACTAGGAATTTCTTGACTTTCTAAGTGGCATTTTGTTGTTACCTAAATACGCAACTTTGCCGCTTTTCAAACGACTTCGTATCTCTTACAGTTTCCGAGATCCCAACGGCGAGGGTCGAATTTGAAACACTCTGTATATTAAATACCCAATACCACTAAAACTTCCTAACCATACATTTTTTCGAAGACAGTTCCCAGAAAGGTTGCAGGAGATTAAATGAGGAACTTACCGGTGACAACTAGTATGACCTAGATAATGACCTCAGAGGTCACTTGAGGGCCAACTTCCTAAATTCAAATAGCAACTATAACCTTTCAGCAGATTCACTTACTAATTCGTCTACTCATGAGCCCCTAATTTTATGTAAGAAAATTGATCCTTGTGTAGAATCCAAATCTGTTGTCAAAAATGGTGGTAACTATTTGAATTTTTACCTGTCGTTTTTAATCTCCTTAAAACCCTTTTAGAAATCTGTTTTTGAGAAAATGTATAGAGGTGTCTGTAACTGTGTCTTGAGAAAAAGTGGCCCCAAAACGGTGCCTTGAGGGACTCCATGTCTGATACTTTTTGTACTGGATACACAGTTCTGGTGACTACCATGGTATCGTGTATTTGTTAAGTAAGATTGTACCAATATTAAGCTACTGTTACTAAAACCATAGAGGCATGACTTTTTCAATAATATGGGATGCCAAAAGCTCTTTTCGATCATAGAAGAATCTAACTAAAGTATATAAGTTTTCATCTAGACCTTTTTTAATCAAGTCATCAATTGCTAAAATTTCGTTGAAGCATTTGCGTGGTATCCAAATTTTTTTTTAGAAAACAAATGATTGGATCCAAAATATTCATTAATTTGATTTGCCAGCAGTACTTCAAAAGTTTTGACTATTGATGGAATAATCAAAATCGGTCTACAATTAGATGGTTCACCTGATGGCTCATTTTTAAGAAGTGGTATTACCTTTGTAAGTTTTAAAAAGTCAGGAAACCTATCATCTCTATACACAACTATTTATAAGTCCAGTTAGGGGGTATACTACACGATTGTTTAAAGTTTTTTTCATACTAACATTAATTTCGAAACGTTCCTTATATTTGTAGTTCTTTAAACTGATGTCACCACAAACGTATTCTTTTACCGTAACAAAATCTTCAAATTTAGTTAGAAGAAATTCGATTTAAGATATTATCTGCAAGGTTTTATATTATTTTGTATTAAAATTTCCAACTTATCCCTCATTTGCTCTTAATCACTATCAGACCAGTGTATTTTTAAGAGTGGGAAACTTCCAATAGGAAATTTAAGTTTAACATTTAATAAACATTAGTCATCATTAATTGTTGAACATGTTTGTCCTTTCTCAAAATCCTCAGTCGATCTTTCCCAAATGATGACTAATTCAAGATCATGTAGGGTGCTCTGACAACTTTTCAAACGACCGTGGGCGTATCTGTTGTTAAAGTGAAACATTTCGCCCTACCGCGCAAATTTTGCACGGTTCCAAAATAGATCGGATAGACAACATCAGCTTACCGACTGTTCAAGTGCCCCTTCTAATAATAGAGTGTGTGCTTAAGCACTTCGACTTCATTGAGAATTGCTGATTGAACCGTGATCTCGACCTTTGACGAGCGATAAAGCGCTCCAAGGATGTCGCACATCAGAGACGCGTTTTTAGACAACAAGTCTGCAACGTTCCCCGTCGATAATGACCTTATGGGGAACTGGAGTGCTGCCAGTATCTTGGGTTACATTTTAAGCAAATTGCTTAACTATCTAGAAAGATGCATTAGTGTGAACATTCTGTGAGGGTTTTTGTTTTGTCGTGAATGTTTTTGTAACGTTATAGTAGATCAAGTCTAAAACTCCAAATTGTTAAACAATCTACGAAGTTTTTAATGTATGGTCTTTGTCCTAAACAAATTCGATCATTCATTCTGCAAGCTAGCTATATGGATGTTAATGATATACTGTCGAGTATACATTGGGATGAACTGCTTCAGCATTGTCCATATATCAGTGATATGACATTTTTACGGTCAAGCTCAAAGAGTAGTTGAAGCATATGTTCCTAAATTTAAAATCAAGCGTAATTATCCCATTTACTTCAAGGAATTCAAACTGAATAGTGGCTTACAAGCTTATGCTGCATACTTAGCCTCAGTTGATAGCCAAAGGCAAAATTATGCAACAAATGTAGAAAATGAAATTTAGGTTGATTTAATGAAATTTTGGAATTTTGTAGCCATTATTTATCAAAAAATGTAAAATGAATTTATACAAACCTCTTACTTCAACTTACAACACCTTCTCAGAATTTATGACATTTCCCGATGCTTAGAAGAAATCCTCCGTTCCACCTATTATACAGGGTGGCGCATCGAAAACGAAACAGACGCATTTACTGGCAGCTCAGTTTTTTTTTAAAAAACGCTCAGACCCGTCGCTTTTGTTTTCAAGGGGGACACAAGTTTGGCAAAAAATCACGTTAGCACGTGCAGCCCCCTAAGCGGGGGTGACACCACTCCCAAAACATTAAATGGAAAGGGAGGTCGAGTGATATCTTATTTTAAAGCTCTTTCAATTCCCTTTATAGTGATATAAAATTGATGTACTTCAGTTCAGTAGTTTTGAAGATTTATTGATTTAAGCTTAAATGAAACTAATGCATCATCATTAGTGGAGATCAATACATTTGGCAGCAAAGTAATTTAAAAATGAAGAATGAACTGACCCGTTAATCAAGTGAATGTTGAAAATGGCCACCATGAATCTCCATGCAATAATAAAGATTTTGGTCAAAACGTTGCCGCACATTTTGCAATATTTGAGGAGTAATTTGAAGTCACTCATTCACAATTCTTTGTCGCAGGTCTTCTAATGATGTTGGCTGAGTAGCATAGATTTTGCTTTTTAAATGGCCCCACATAAAAAAATCCAAGGGTGATAAATCTGGCGATCTTGGGGGCCATTCAATGGTACCTCTTCTACCAATCTATCGATCTGGAAATGTCTTAGCTAAATATTGTCGAACACGTAATGCGTAATGTGATGGGGCACCATCCTGCTGGAACATCAACCTATTCGCAATGTATCGCCGATCATTCTGATTTTCAATAATGGCTGTTAATGCAGGATCTATGTAATTCCAAATACATTTTACCGGTCAAATTTCCAGGTAAGAAAAAAGGACCAACTAAATGATCGTCAAAAATACCAGTCCAAACATATAATTTTGCTGTGTATGAACCTCATGATAAATTTTGGAATTAGAATCGGACCAATATCGGCAGTTATGACGATTTACTACGCCATTTAAGAAAAAGGAACATTCGTCGGAAAAGCAAGTGTTGAATAGAAAATGTTCATCGTTTATACTTCGTTCACTCATATCTTCACAAAATTGTAATCGACGTTTAGAATCGTCTTCATTAAGTTCTTGTACCAGGTGAATTTTATACGGATGAAAACTATGGGCCTTTAGAAACCGTTGGACAGTACGTCGACTAACACCACACACTGTCTTTAATTTGCGGGTACTTAACGTAGGATCTACATAAACTTGCCCTAAAACCCCCACTTCTATTGCTTCGTTCCTTATGGGATTTTCAATGTTGCGTTTTTTATTGGCGACTGACCCAGTATCCTGAGATTTAACTACGAGTTCTAGAACATATTTTCGATGCACGTTACTGTTCTCATGTCGCTCATTAAATATTTCTGCTGTTCTATTAGCGCATTCATTATTACCGAAAAATATGTCGATAGTTTCAACTCCTTCTGCTGTGGAATATACCATGGTTAATTTATGTAATAAAGCGTTACAAATTATTTTCGCAACAAGGTTTGGTCAAATCAATCGCAAACTATGTACTAAATTCCTATTTAAAATAAGTACGAGATATTTTCATATCTTTCTTCAAGAAATAACTTTTATCCCACAAAAAAATGCTCTAACAGCTATTTTCAACAACAAAATGATAAACAAACCATGGGCGTAGTGAAGAAAAGCATTTACTTATTAAGTAAATTCTTTTAGTCAAATTTCTTTTGAAAGTAGTACAAACTAATCTGATGTACCTATTAAAGTCTACTTTAAGCTTTAAGTCAATAAATCTTCAAAACTGCTGAACTGACGTATATTAATTTTATATCATTATAAAGGGAAATGAAAGACCTTTAAAATAAGATGTCAATCGACCCTCGTTTCCATTTAAGACTTTAGGGTTGGTGTCACCCCCGCCCACGTGATTTTTTGAAAAACCCCCTCGAAAACAAAATCGACGCGTCTGAGCGTTTTTCCAAAAAAAAACTGAGCTGCCAGTAAATGCGTCTGGTTCGTTTTCGATGCGCCACCCTTTATAAAAGTGGAGACAGGTACATGGCAGATAATTACAGGGCTATTAGCAAGCTGTGCATATTCTCGAAGATGTTCGAAAAGCTAATTTATAACGAAATACTTTTTGATGTTAAAAACGTAAGCATTCAGCAACAGAATGGGTTTTCTTCTGGATAGGTGCCTGGATACCAATCTGCTTTGTTTTACTGACTTCGTTTCCGATGCCTTGGACATAAATTCCAATTCGATGATATTTATACCGACTTCAGCAATGCTTTCAATCGAATTGATAACTTGCTCCTTAACAAAACTTGCTGAAGTTGCTGTTCGTGGCTCTCTTGTGAAGTTTGCGCGACAGAGAATTCTTCGTGTGTATAAACGGGTATAAGCCCAGAGTCGTTACTCCACCAGCGGAAGTTCCTCAGGGTAGCCACCTAGGTCCATTATTCTTCTTACTCTATATAAATGATACCGGACGATGTTTCCGCCATTGCAAGTTTCTTCTTTTCGCAGATTACTAAAAGATGTAACGTATAGTTGAAAGCCTTCAAGACTGCGTCAAAATGCAATCTGAAATCGTTAAATTCAACGATTATTGTCAGAGAACTGACCTGTCACTTAACTCCGAAAAATGCTTTTTAATCTCATTCACGAAAAAAGAAACCTAGACAGAGAATGTTAATATTATTTCGGTGAGCAATATTCGGGACCTGGTTGTTCCACTAGATACGAAATGGAGCTTTAATAGCCACATACATATATGAATCCATAAAACGAATAAGATGCTTGGCTTTATTAGAAGACTCTCTAGATACTTCAACAACCCTGTTATCACTCTATTATGCGTTTATGCATAGTAGTCTCTCCTTCGCGTCTATTATTGCGAATTCTGGCTTACAAGGTGGGTATCATTGTCCATAATCATATTTTTTTGTTAGGTTAATATAGGGGAATTTACAGAAACATCACTTCTTTAGATTCAAGATTGCAGTTACGCCCCCTAGCGGTCATTTCAGTAATTTGAAAACGTTTTTCAGGTTTTTCTGAACAACCAAAAAAAAGTTATATTTTAATGGAATATTTGTGTGAGGTGGCAGGTAAATTTTAGCAACTGGTTTAAGTATTTTTATTCAAAATGAATTTATTCACGTCATTTAAATCCACCATACGACAGCAGTCTTGTGGCTTGAGGAATAACCATGTGAAATTTAGAAAAGTATGATGTCCTGTAAAGGAGCATTATAAGTATTTCCGTGAATATTGTTTCCAGATATCAGCTTTCCCTTTAAAATGGGGGAGGGATGGAAGCAAAAGCTTATGGGTCTGGGTAACTAACTGTTTATCACATAGTGTTTTTACTCTCAACCATTCCATCTCTTGCTTATGCAATCGTATTTGAACGTGTAAAGAGGAAGATGGAAATTTTTTAGTTGTATAGACAAGAAGTGGCTTATTAAGGTATAATTGACGTAGAATGGAAAACAACGGTCACTGATATTGTTTTCATCTGGTATAAAATGTAGATGCTCATCCACGGTTACGCCCAAGTTTTTGGCTTAAGGAGTGTTACCATTTAAGTTTATCTAAAAATACATTTCGGCACCGATTAAAAAATAATGACTTTCGATTTTTAGGGGTTCAACTGGATGTTATAATCCTTTGCATACCTAGGAGTATGGATTAGAAGATAGAGAAATTGACAGAAGGCTCCAAAGGAGCGATCTATTTTACTACAAATTTGGGCTCTGTGACACTTTCAGGTCTCTATCCTTTTTTTCTGCTCATCCGCGGACCACATTTCCTCTAATTGCATACAAAGTATCTGTTATACCCTACTTCCAATTACGTTACCACCAGAGTGGGGTATGTGATACGCCGTTTAGTGCTCCAGGTGACAAAAGAACCATCATCCGTTTATAGAAAAGACAATGGCCAAATGCTGGTAATTAACTTAGCCAACAAGTTAGCAGTTGGGTTCACAAAGAAAACCTCAAATTCTGCCCGCTAATTTGTATAGTAAAAAGAACATGTCCCTAACGAACACCGAGAGCACAGCAGCGGTAACAGCTTTCAAGTTTAGTAGAAAACAGGGCCGAACGGGGGGACATTTATATTAAGTTTGGGGTAGAGCGCACAAACGCCCAAAAATTAAAGACAGGTGTATAAAACAGTAAAACAGCTAGTCAATTTTTGTTTCTTTATTTCTTTTGAATAAATTTTTTAGATATCTTGGGAGGTTTTCTGAAATCGCAAGAATTTGCTTTTTATACGGTACCAGACAAAACACAAAGTGCATACTGAGAAGTACTGATATCTTTGCATCCGATCTATAACAGTCTTTGGGAAAATGATGTGTGTAGACTCGATTAGTCGAAGAACTGTAATTATTTTTTTTACAAAAAAACCTAAGCGAATATTCGGAGAAGCGACAAGGCAAACATCGAGGTAGAGTTTCTAAAAATTATGTTACTCCAAAAAGTTTGGGTACATCAAAAATATCATGAAAAATACATTTCCTAGAGAAAAATGTTGTGAAAAAAGGTGGTAGGATTTGAAATTGGTCATCTAACTTTAACCTTGAACGTAAATATGACCACCAAGGTTACTTGGAGGTCAAACTAGTTTTCTTGAATGGAAATCCCTGTGTTGAACCGGAAATGTAAAGAGCGAGAAACTTTACTTTCGAACCCTTGCAAAGAAAGTTGCAACGCTTAAAAGGGATCATCCAACAATGGCCTTAACCGCGACGTTGTCCGCGATCTTAGAGATTTTACGATGATTGAGTGCTTAATCGAATGTGAAAGACTGATAGCAACAATCCCATTAAAAAAATTACCTAACCATCAAATGACCTTGAAGGTCATAGTCAAGGTGACGGTCAAGTACATGATGTTGACCCTGACAGTATTCACCATAACAAGAAGTTTACTTAAACATTTATCTGAGTTTCATATGACCTTGGAGGGTTAATTGGCAACGATGACTTGAACATAAAATTACTTGCAATCTGTATTTCAGGAGTATGAAATTGATTTGACCTTCATGCCCATAGTCAAGGTCAAGAAAGCTGCCTTTATTTTCAAATAACTCCCAAAGTCATAGTCAAGTTTACGTACAGGATTGCCATTTATTGACCCTTCTCAGACCGCACAACTTTTGATCATCCAACAGTGACCTCGAAAGTGATCTTGTTAACGACCTTAGAGGTTTTATGACGACCGAGGCCTTGGAGTGACGTGAAATTACCATTCTGGCAGCAATATTCCCGTTGAATTCTTTTTAAGCTTCAAATGACCTTTAATAGTCAATATGATGCTCAAGTACATAGTGGTGACGCTGACCGTAAAAACCGATCAGACCTTCAGATGACCTTGAAGGTCATAGCCTGGTTAATTGGCTAGGGTGTACTTGAACTTAAAGTTATTCGTAATTTGCATTTGAGAAATTTGAGATTTCTTTGACCTTGATGGTCATATTTAAGGTCATGGATATACTTAACCGTGAAGTTTTCCGCTCTTAAAATTTCTGGTGTCAAAAATGGGGATTTCCATTTTAGAAAACTGTTTTTATCTTCAAATGCCCTTGAAGGTCATATTCAAGTTCACGTTTGAGATCACCATTCACTGACCTTTCTCAGACCTTACAATTTTTGATCATCCAATAGTGGCTTTGATTTCGACCTTGTCCACGATCTTAGAGGTTTTACGATGATCGGCGGCTTAGCGGGGTGTGAAATTACCATCTTGGCAGCAAGAATCCTGTTAATAATTTTATGCAACCTTCAAATGACTTTCAAGACCATAGGCACGGGACGGCCAAGTACATGGTAACCTTAACGGTGAAATGGCGTATGCTACACAAAAAGTGAGGAATTTACTTGAAAACTCATCTGTCTTTCAGATGCCCTTGGAGGTCATGGTCCGGTTAATTGGCAGGGATGTACTTGAACACAAAGTTATACTCAATTTGCATTTTAAGAATTAAAAGTTCATCTGAACTTGATGGTTATAGTCGAGTTGATAGACATACTTGAATCTGGCGTTTTCTGTCAATCTGTCAAAAATGGTAAAAATGGTATAGATTTTGAAATTACCTTAAAGGTGATAGTCGAGTTTAAGTTCAAGGTTACCATTCATCGACCCTTCCCAAACCTTATAACATATGATAATTTAGTGGTGACCTTGAACGTGACCTTTTCTACGATCTTAGAGGTTTTACAATGGGCAAGGGCTTAGCGGGATGCAAAATTCCCATTCTGCTAGTAAGAATACCATTAAAAAATGTATTTAACCTTCAATTGACCTTGAAGACTATTAGCCACGGTGAGTACATCATGATGACATTAACCGGAAAATGCTGTATCCTCCACAAAGAGCAAGAACATGAACATAAAGTTATTCTCAATTTGGATTTCAAGAGTTAAAATTTATCTGACCTTGATGGTCGTAATCGAGGTCATAAATATACTTGAACGTGAAGTGTTCCGCCCTTCCGGCGTCAAAGATAGGAATTTCCGTTTAAGAAAACTGTCTTTATTTTGAAATTACCTTAAAGGTGATAGTTAAATTTATGTTATAGTTCACCATTCATTCGCTGTTCCCAAACCTTATAACTTTTGAACATCCAGTAGTGACCTTGGACGTGACATTGTCCACCACTTTAGAGGTTTTACGATGAACAAGGGCCTAGACTTAGGGGGATGTGGAATTGCCATTCTGGTAGCAATAAGGCGGTTTCAGGGATGTTAAACTCATTTGACCTTGATGGTCATGGATATACTTGAACATAAAGTTTTCCTGTCTTAAAATGTCCAGTGTCTGTGGCCTTCATTTAAGAAGACTAAGCTTCGAATAGCCTTAAGGGTCAGAGTCAAGGTTACATTGAAGGTCACCATTCGTTGACCCTTTCCAGACTTTGCATCTTTTTTGTGGTACGTCGTAATAGGTTTTAGACATGTCCTTTTACAAAATGTAACAAACGCAATACATATCAGGTACATGTATTTGCAGATATGTCTCGCATACATTATATTTTATAAATGATGCATTTAATTTAAACCTCCACCACAAACAGCTACACTCGCGCTAGTTGCTCTACCCCGCAACATGCAAATATTGCAAATGGATGCCTTCTGTCAGCAGCCCATGCAGCAGCATGTGAGCTGGGAATAAACGCCCGAAACGATCTTGCATTCGTGCATATTCATATACAGTTCGTAAAGTGCGATGCAGAAATTCTAGAATGCTCCACTCAAGGGTTAACTAGGCATGTCGGAAGTTATCTTTGGACATGTTTCCATTGAAACAAGATACCCCGCAGAAACCTTCTGGGGAATGGCTTTCGGCTAATTTTTACTTCCTATGCTACTGGCGAGGAAGTAAAAATTCGCGAAAAATTTTGAAGATGAGATATCATGCTTTTCGATATTATAAACTGGCAACGTAGCGTTCGATCTGGTATCACTGGAGGGGTCGGGCTTCGAGGAGAGACAGGGAACATGTGATCCGCCATCAGTACAAGTTTGAACTACCTCAAGCGAACCCATTTTGAGACAGACGAAAACGTTCAAACGGCTGTAACCAACAAGCTGAAGGTTATTCCAGTATCGGAGTTTCAGCACTGCTATGAGGAGAGGAAGAACCATCTCCAGTGCTGTGTGGCTATTTTGAGGTTGGCAGTATGAAATTGTAGTTATATTTGAGTAAAAAAAAAATAAAAAACCAGTCTCATCACTTAAGTTACAGACATCGTACAGTCTCCATATTTTTTATATGGCCTTCTAGAAGAAAACGTTGTATATAAAAGATATAGGGTCTGATAAGAAATTTTTCATGTAATATTGATTTTGATGTCATACTTATTTTCATTAGTTTGGCCAATAATTTGTTGTGTCATTTACTCATGTGCATCGTTCGAGCACATAAATCCTTAGGATTAAAGGACACAGAAACTTCAAGTTTTTGACTAAAGTAATAAAAATAAGTTCAACAAACCATATACAGGGTGTGAACGTTATGATAGTCATTATTTAAATGGGTGATAGAGCGGGTTAAAAGCAGCAAAAAGTTTCATATAACATGGGGGTCAAAACGGCATTTTTTTAGAGATAAGCGACTTTAAGGTAAAATAAAACCTGACAACGCCGCAATGCCAGACGCAAATTATGACGGAACGCAGTGTAAATAAAGATGGGTTTGTTATTTTTGGTTCTTAGGTATTATTTCATTATTTGATAATGTACTCGTAAAATGCAAACAATTAAAAAAACGGACTTACCACTAACTGTCTCAGCGCTTCACTTGGTGTGTGAAAGTTTATTGAACGTATTAAAGAAATCCACTTATAAATGGGGAATACAATTTTGATACATACATTGTTTTTCTTTTTAAAACCCACACTGCACTATTTTTGTATGTAAAGAAGGTGTTCAAAATGTCGTCCTCCACTTTCCACACAAGCTTCATTACGATGAACCCAGTTTCTTCTTACTCTAGGTCCTCGAAGTTGTCCATTTATTATTTCAGCCGCATTAAATTTTTTTCGCGAAGTTGTGCTTCAGTTGTTGTTGGACCAGCTCCACAAACCATCCCTTTAAGTTCTCCCCAATACCAGAAATCCATCGGATTGAGGTCAGGAGATCTTGCTGGCCATTTTCGAGGATCACGAGCATTTCGACCGATCCAGCGATTTGGATAATGTTCATTCAAATACTGAATGACGTCTCTAAAAATGTGTGGTGGTGCCCCGTCATGAAGAAACCACAAATTCTGTCTCCGTTGTAATAACATGTTGTCTAAGGTCTGTTCCAAAAGTTCTGGAAGGTTATTGGCTATGAAGCTAAGGTATCCTTCTCCTAACAACTTTGAGGGTAACTCGAAAGGGCCAATTACCTGATCGTCAAGAATACCCGCCCAAATATTTATTTTAAAACGTTGTTGGAAATGACCTTCACGAATGGTATGAGGATTTTCTTAGACTCACGAGTGAGTATTATGGAAATTTAATATCCCGTCTCGCGTAAAAGTACATTTGTCCGTCGCTAGAACATTTTTAAAAAAATCCGGATTCTCTATGTTTTGTGCAAAAAACACTGAAGGAACGTTAGTCTGCGAGGATAGTCTTCTGGTAACAAGGCCTGCACTCGTTGTACATGGTAGGGATAAGGCAAATTCTCCCGTGGGATTCTATAGACTGGTATGCGATATATTTATAAAAATTAGTAAGATTGTGGTGATTGTTGTCGATATAAAGCACTTAAAGTTGAAAACTATAAATACAAAAACCCATTGATCTTTGGACCATGGGTCATATGAACTTTTTTACTTGTTTTGAACGCCCTCCCTATTACCCGTTTCAATAATGACTACCATAACGTTTACACCCTGTATATCTGGAATCAGAAAAAACGGTCTATCATTCTTACTGAAAATACACAGGCGGCTCCATTTAAAGGAATAAAACTTTATTTGGTAACTTTTTTTTGAGAAACCCGGTGTACAAAAAAATATTGCATGAACAAATTTATGTTAGACCCTATGACCTTTATATACTATATATTTCTTCTAGAAGGTCATACTTTTAAGTTAGCCGTACACCATGAAAATTACGAAAAAACCATACACCCAACTTTCCCCTAAGATTGAAAAATAAGTAATAGTATTTCCGTAACCTCTAGATGTTCCTAATAAGGACCTTACGTCTTAAGGTCAACTTGGATCGTTCTTACAAGGACCATTGACATTCACATAAACACTACCTATATTTTAACTAAAATGGAAATGAAGTAATAATTTTTTTGTTTGGTACTATACTAAATACTCATACATTAGCTCAGAATAAAAAGATTTGAACAAATAGTAGTTCGTTTAGTTGAATATCAAGCTTTGTTGTGAGCTCGTATATGATTTTAACGTCGACGACCGAAATCAACAAATCAAGAAGGATCGATGAAATAATGACGCTAATGACTTGCTGTCACGTTTGTATTAAGTTCGATGTGTGTTAGTGTGAGTAGAAGAAATTTATCAGCACGTGGCCATAACTACCAATTCCTAAAAATTGCCATTTGCTTCCCAACTTGAAGAAGTGCTGTGTTCTACACGTTAGAAAGAACAATCTCAATATCAATTACATGATCGCGAACCAGGAAATTTGTCTCCAGTCATATAGATTTAGGATAGTCTATTATGGTTCAAGCATATCCTGCACTCAACGACTAAGGCGAAACGGAGTCTGTAGGTTATTGAAAGATTTTTAAACGTATGTGATAGTTCTACTGCTGTGCTCCTGCACACTTCATATCGACCACTACAACGGAGTATATACTATAGTAACTCAAATATCCTTGCTCTTGACTTACTATATGGTATCGATAGATTTTATGGGGTTCTCTTTGGTGGAAGAATATGGTATCTCAGTCATGCAACTATAGGCAACCAGTAAATCTTCTACGTCATATAGTAAGTATAATAGTGACGGTTGCTCCCGCGAAAACTACATCCAATGGAGTTACTTTAGTCTTCGATGCAAGAGAGCAAGAGAGCCTAACTCATTGTTAGACCTATTGAGTGGCTTATTATGATTTTCACGGCATAGTTTGAGGTTACGGTAATTAATAGCGAAAAAGTTTAAAGTATTAGCTGTATGAAAAGATAAGTTTTCAAATCGAAACGAAATGAATTCAAGAACCAAAATAATTCTGGCAGATGCAAAAAGCGTGCAGTTGCTAAATCGTTAAATTCAGTTTGGTTCACAAACAGTGGTGAATTATTTTAACGCAACAAAAAGGCTCAAACATAGCATCCTCTTCTGCCTGTGAAATAAAAAAGCTTAACAGAGAATTCAACTACTACAGTTCTCGGTTTTGCTAAGACGACACTTACGTGTTTGCTTTTCATTCTTTCATCTCCAAGTCTGGACCTGATACAGACCTATATTGCAGACCTATATCGTACTGATGAGGTCTAAAGAGCCCTGTCTGCGATTGGTCGTGGATTCATTAGTTTTAAATAAAAGGTAAAATCGGAAAATTGGAACAAGACGATTGTGGAGAAAAGTTGAAATATAAGTGTGACTATGCTGAAGATCTCACGGTAGCAACACTGCTTATCATAGAATGAGACCGCAAAACAATACGCGTCAGGAACTTCTCTCTTTCCTGTACACAAGATTGCTTCCAGTAGATGCTAGAAAATTAAATGGTTTATTAGACCTTTGTAGATCAAAAGCAAACGGTCTTCCTAGCATTCCTGAGGCTTACCTGCTTTTAATTTTTCTCTAAAAGTCAAGGAAGATAAAAAATACAAAGAGAACATAATATTAACAGTGCTGAAAATACAGAAGTTGAGAACGATGATAGTGGAGAACGCGAAGATGAATATAATTTCAGTGACCCAGATTGGCATTAAAGAGGTTTTCTCGACCATTTGCTTGAAAAATATTGTAATATTTCAATAAATATCCTACTAAGTCTAGAGCAAGTGAACTTTTTTTTAATTGATGCAACGAAAACTATAGTAAGTCAATAACATTTATTAAAAAAATTGTCGTTTTCGCTAGGTTTGAATTGTAGTACCATTTATAACCTTCTATATACAAGAATTACTGCAATGTGCAACATATTTTAATAATAGTAACAATTATTAATCAAAATTAACAGCATTAGGAGTTTTTAAAAATGGTTCCAGTAATATCATATGAACAACAAGAACACCAACCAAATCTCATCTTACCTCCTTATGGACGTGAAGTACTGGTCCAAAAAGTCCTTTGCATGCCTCAAGACGTCCGACGGTGACCGAATTTCGTTCCGTAGCGGAATCGCCATGACACTTCCAAGGCACACCCGATCTGTACATGGTGTATTCTGAAAAAAAATTCCATCATTGACATTGGAAATTATAATGTCACATGTACAGGGATATTCAAATTTAGATGACTTATCCTCCCCAAAGTTAGGAAACTGTCTTCAATTGGCGATGCGAAGATTACTCTTGTGCTTCCAAAATATAAACCTTATCTAAGAACGTGGCTCATGGCTGTCGTTACTGGAGTGTAACACACACTGTATAAGCATTGTTATTAGAAGCTGTAAACAAATAATATAAGTTGCTGGAAAGGCAGCGGTAAGCAGAGCAACTAACTCGCAACACTTAACAACAAACATTAAACAGAATAAAGTAAACAATAAACGAGTTTAGGTATTTCACTATGGAAGTAATGGAAGAAATGGCTTTCGGCTAGCTATGGACTGTAACCACGACTGGCCAGTTTGATTGACTTGAGCCATTCCATTTCTTTTTTGTACATGTTCGTAACTACTTTTTTTAACAGGAGGTTTTAACTTGTGCTGAACCTAATCCTTTATGAATTGATGGCGTTGCGTATGAAATGCTTCCCGATAGCACGAAATATTAATTAAACATTTACTCAATATTTAACAATATTTTTATCTTACTTGAATATTTGTTATCTTAAACAATTATTTAATTAATATTTGGAGTATAATAGTTTTACTAAATATTTATTGAATATATTTTAAATACAATATTTCTTTTATAATATCCATCAAATATTTATTTTCCAATCAATTGACAATATTAAAACTCCATTATTTAGAAAATATTCCTTAAATATTTTCGGATTCGGCGCATGTGCGTGTGAACCCGGGCGACCAATGGCATAATCGCAAGCCGACCTGAGCCGACCCGTTTGCCAGCATCCATTTTACCTGTGAGTTACACTATGATAGCGTGCTGCCTGTGTACCTCCAAGTGGTACATCATTTGAGTGTTTTTGTGGAAAAGGGTAAGTTTTGCGATAATTACATAGCTTAATTTATCTGACTAGTAAACATTATTGTGCCAGTTGAGTTTAAATGTATTTACAGGACCATAAACAACTAGCCTTGAAGTGTAACAGGTATTTGCGATTTGGGATTGGTGGATTTAACTGAAAATGGATACGAAAATTATATTCATAACATCCCAATAAAAAGTTATACAGGTATAATCACAACTTGATCGAGATATATAACTAACTATTTTAAAAATTTTATATACAACAGCGAGGTTTCAAAATTTCAACAGTCAAAAATACTATATTTTGTCCTTTGAATTATAATATAAAATCACAAAATAGTTATGGCTAAATTAGCCCCATTACTACTGCAAAAAGTCACATTTCAACAAAATCAATAAGTGGTCTTTTCTTTGAAAGTTAGCCAAATGATGAAGTTGTGCCCATGGACATTTTTCATCAAGATATCTAAAATAACAAATCTTGAACTCTCATAGGAAGGAATGGTGGGGTCTTTTATGTGCATAGTAGATGGTCTATGGGGATTCGGTCTCAAAACTTCCAAAATCCGCCACCAGAGGCGCTGACGTCGCGCGCCATTGACAGGTTGTTGGACGGAATCTGTAATCATGAGTTGGGGATTCCGCCGCTAGATGGCGCTGTCAAACCAAACGGAATCTGTGTGTCATTGGACACCTGTCATGCGTCATTGGGCATCTCACGCATAGATGGCGTTAAAACGTCATCTGTCATACGTCATTGGACACCTGTCATTGATGGGTTGAGCATCTCGCGCATAAATGGCGCCGATTTGTTTGGCGCTGTACAAACCAAACGGAATCTATGTGTCATTGGACAGCTGCCATTGATGGGTTGGGCATCTCGCGCATAGATGGCGCCGATGCCGCATCTGTCTGGTGTTGGCGTGGATTACGGGGGGCAACGTGTATACAGGGGTGCATCGACAAATAGCGGATCGATGGACCGACGGTATATCGTTAAATCGTATATAGCAAGGCATGACCTAAATAGCGTGGTGGGCTCCTCTGGTCGGTCGGTCGGTCGGTCAGAATGTCTCATAACCTGTATACGATGTACTGTTATTATTATACAGGATGATACCGTTCAAAATGAAACTTTATGTAGTAGAATGATGGTGGGGGGGTGGGGAGTCGAAGGAACCGACTGTTTTTTTTTTGTTTGACAACAGGCTGAATACGAAATAAACATAGCTTTCTGAAAAATGTATTTTTTTTAATGATATACAGATACAAGTTTAGATAACAGAGTTTTTAGTTGATGTAACAAATCCTCGCTGGGGCATGGTACTCCAAATAGAGTCCAATGAAATGGTCCGGTCGCAACAACTTTTCTTGTAAATTCATTAAATTTATAGTAAGTTGCGTGACGGAAAAAGTAAATATGGCCATCAATCCATCGAAATGCGAGAGAAATATCTTCAGGTAATTCAGGAAATATGTCTCTTATCCGTCCTCTGTTCAACACATCAGTAAAATCGTTAGAAAATTCTATATATGACATATTATTATAAAAGGTATAGGACCGTCCTGCGTTTGATTGAAAAATAGCATTGATTCGAGCCCTATCGGGTATATCAATTGAAAAATTATCAAGAAATTTAATGGTAGGGAATGATGCTGAGAAATATTTGTTTGGAGACACAATGGTAATCAAGTCACCGTTTGTTGATTGGAAAATATGTTGTAAAGTGTATTGACGTAATTCTGTAGGAACATAATCGACAAGAAGTTCAGGCTGAGATGGGATAATCATTTCGTTTAAGTCTAGTTTCCATATAAACATATCATGTGCAATATATAATCGGTAATTTGAAAACTCTGGAGCAATAGCTAAAAACATAAAATCTGGAATAATATCACACAAATTTTTGAGGATCGGCTGCTTACGAGTTGTAGATCTTATAGTTGTTGTTGTTTTTGGTATTGCTGATGCGGTGGTAGACGTTGGGATTGAATCATATTTGTTTTTTCTTCCATATAGATATTGTACTGCATTTATATCATCAACATCTAGACCACGAATCTCATGCTGATAGAAGGCAAACATAATAGCATTCGGAGAAGCACTATGTGCTATGCCGAGAGCATGTCCAATTTCATGAACCAACACCTGATAGAGAATGATGTCAAAAATCTCAGATAGCAAATATAAATTCGTTTACCCCCCAATCAAAATCTTGACTGAAAAAAAATTAGGCAGCAAATATACAATAATCATACACGAATTTACTATATTTCTAAATTTCTACTCTCATGTGCAACTTGTAATTGGAATTTCCGCCGGACAAACGATACATTCATGTATTACTAAGAAATTATATAAAAAATACTGCAACCGCAATGAATGTTGTTTTCTCGATAAAAATGGTACTGAGAATATGATGCATATAATATGCATATTTACGATACAATTATCTCATGCACGCGTGTGTTATCTCAACCACGTATTTATATTTAGCGAGCGCATGCAATAGTCATCATTGTTTCACACTTAACGCACAACGCTGCAAGCTGGAACAACGGCCGCAGTACAATAGTGCTTCGAGAGAGACGAGATAGCGAAAATTTTAAAAAAAGTAAGTGCTATTTTATTTAATATTTTTCTTTTTTATGTCTCTAAGTGCAACTGTTTTTTCGTGTTATGCTTCAAAATAGTTAGACGACTCAATTTTTTTTATAGATGGATTTATCAAAAATTAATGCTGCGTCTTCGATTGTAGACCGCAAACCTATCAGAAAATTAAAGGACCTACCAGTCGGGACACCATTTGCAATCCAAGCAGCTAAAGTGGTCAAGTCGAAATTTGGGGAAGCCGTGCTACTAGATTTAGGACCGGAAGTGCTATTTCTACCACAGCGGGTGACGGAAACGTACCAGCCGGTCATCGACGAACTTTTTCACGGAAAATACTCGATCATCTTCCAAGGGGAAGTGGACGTAGGGAAAAGCCGACCGCTAGCATCATTCAAAATAGTGGAAAATTAACAAAGCAGAGAACAGGAGGAGGAGGACAGGGTGAGCATTTTTATATATTTTTGAGTAATGTGTTTGCTTGAAAAAAAAAATGTCGTCTTTTCAAATGTCTTCAAATAAGGTTAAAAAGATCATCAAACAAACAGACGGTGTTCTACTATCAATTGTTAGTCTACGGAAAATTTTATTTGATAATTTTACAATCAGAGACGCGGAAGTGTGGCTGAAACGAATAGAAAAACAAATTAGATTATGTAAACGGGTAATTCGTAGTAGAAGGTAAAATAAATTATCTGTAGGGACCTGTAGAAAAGTAGAAACAAATTTGGGGCATTTTAAACATTTTAGAAAGTTGATTTTAACTAGACATATTGGGGCAGGACTTCACTTAACATTGGGTCAGAGGGTTAGATGGGAAAATGTAGAATCGAGCTTTCAAAGTAGAATAAAAACCGGTTCCATAGCTAATTTGCGTCATAAGGACTTGAATCAATTTTTAGCAGATTGTGTAGTTGTTTTTAAAAGGAAAATTAGGAATATTTTGAACACCCATTGTGCGCTCAAAGTAAATACAACATTTTGCGGGGAGTTTATTAGGAAATCGGGGGATAATGAAATTTTGGGAATTAAATATATTAATACTAAAAATCATATTATTGATACATCAACTCAAATAGACGAGTGGTTTAAGATATATGTGAAAGATAAACTTTTAAACGAATTATCGGAATTTGCTGAAAAAGATTCGGGATTTGCGTTAAATAAAATTATTTCCTTAGTTGTTAATATCAGTAAATATCAATTGGGAAACGGTTCATCTTATATTAGACTACCAGAACCGATTATAAGGAAAAATGCTTGTATAAACATTAAAAATATAGATCAAAATTGCTTTTACTGGGCCATTGTAAGCGCTCTTCGGACTCCTAGCAAAAAAAGACATGCAGAACTAACCTCCTCATATCCACACTTTACTGACGTTTTACAAACAGAAAATTTAGATAGTCCTATGCTGCTAACAAAAATTTCAAAATTTGAAAAGATGAATAACATTTCAGTCAATGTTTACGCTTTAGAATTGATCGAAACAGAAAAAAAATCATTTTACATAGTAGTACCAGCAAGATTAACGGAAAATAAACGGGATACGCATGTTAATTTACTTTTAGCTCAAAATAAATATTATCCGCGTTTAAATGATTATGATGCTCCTCCACCAGCGCCAGCAAATGAAGATAATGATTCAATCGATGAAATTAAATATCACTATTGTTGGATTAAAAATCTTTCGCGTCTTATTAGTAGCCAGTTAAATAAACATCGTGAGAAAAAATTTATTTGCGATAGATGTCTGAACTATTTCCATCAGCAAAATAAATTAGTTGAACATGAAAAACTGTGTTCTAAATTTAATAAATATAAAATTAACCTTCCTAAAGAGAGCTGCGTTGAATTTAAAAACTTTACATACCAACAAAATACTCCTTTTGTTGTTTATGCAGATTTTGAATGTCAATTAGAAAATCATAAAGAAAGTAGCGTCGTAAATTTAACTAAAACCATAAAATATCAAAAACACGTTCCGTATAGTGCTGGTTTCTATGTAAAATGCAGCTATGATGATAGCCTTTCTTATTTCGAGAGCTTTCGAGGTGCAGATTGTATGGATTGGTTTGCAAATCGTATGGCTGGTGTTGCGCAATTTGTAAACTCAAAAATAAAAACAAGCGTACCTATGATTGAAAAATTAGACACATGTAAGGCAACATCATGTCATATTTGCGGTAAGAGATTTTCAAAAACAAAAAAAGACATAATCGTTAGAGATCACAACCATTTCAGTGGAGAGTTCAGAGGTTACGCACACCAAGCATGCAATCTGAACTTTAGAAAATTGTTTGTTGTGCCGGTTATATTCCATAATTTAAGTGGGTACGATAGTCACTTTATGATTTCGAATTTATGTAAAAAAGGTCGCTTAAGTCTACTTCCCATCAACAAAGATAAATACATCTCCTTTACGCTGCACTCAGATGAAAATAACATTAAATTGCGGTTTATAGACTCTTTTCGATTTATGGGGGCGTCTCTTGATGAATTAGCTTCAATTTTAGCAGTATCAGAAAAGAAAATTTTACAAAGGGAATTTCAAAATTTAGATGAAGATAAATTCAAATTATTAACACAGAAAGGAGTTTTCTGTTACGATTACATTGATTCGTTGAAAAAATTAAATGAAACGACTTTGCCCCCAATTGAAAAATTTTACAATAAATTAAACGATGAAAGTGTAAGTGACGAGAAGTATGCTCATGCGCAATCTGTTTGGCAACAGTTTAACATTAAAACATTAGGAGAGTATTCTGATATATATTTAAAAACAGATATTCTGCTTCTTGCCGACGTTTTTGAGCAATTGCGTAAAAAATGTTTCTCCACCTATGGTCTGGATCCTGCGTGGTACTATACAATGCCCGGATATACGTGGGACTGTATGCTCAAATACACTGGGTGTAAGTTAGAACTACTAAAGGATCTAGATATGGTGATGTTTTACGAAAATGCTATAAGAGGTGGAATTTCGGTGTGTAGTAACCGATTTTCGGAGGCCAACAATAAATATATGCCCGAATATGATCCTGAAAAGCCGTCCAAGTACCTTATGTACCTGGATGTGAATAGCTTATATGGGAAGGCTATGCAGCAACCCTTACCCTACGGAGGGTTCAAATGGGTAGATGATGTAACATCGTTTGATGTGATGTCAATACCCGACGACTCTGACGTAGGGTACGTGCTACAAGTCGATCTATCGTACCCACAAGAACTGCACGATAAACACAAAGATTTTCCGTTTGCGGCAGAACGTAGCGTACCACCCAGCGACGGCGGGGTAAAATTGCCGAAATTAATGGCAACACTTACGGATAAAAAAGAGTACACGGTTCACTATAAAAATTTAAAACAAATGCTAGCTAATGGGTTAAAGTTAACGAAAATCCATAAAATTTTACAATTTAAACAAGCAGCCTGGCTGAAACCCTACATCGAGTTGAATACTCGATGTAGAGCTGCAGCCCGGAATGATTTCGAAAAAAATCTTTTTAAATTAATGAATAATGCAGTATTCGGTAAGACCATGGAAAATATACGTAAGCACCGCGTATGTAAAATCGTTAAATCTTGGGGTGGTCGCTATGGGGCAGCAAACTTGATTTCGAGTTTTCGGTTCCACAGTCGCACAATTTTAGAGGAAAATCTGGTGGTTATCGAATTGAACAAGGCTGAAATAACGTTTAACAAACCTCTGTATGTAGGGCAGGCAATTCTAGACCTATCGAAACTAGTCATGTACGATTTTCATTACACCTATATGCTACCAAAAATGGGTGCAGAAAGGTGTAAGCTCATGTACATGGACACAGACAGTTTTATCTACGAATTGCAATGTGAGGATGCATATGAGGAGATCATTAAAGCTGATTCCAGTAAATTTGATACTTCGGATTATCCTGAAAATAACATATATAAAATACTGCGTAAGAACAAAAAGGTGCCGGGTCTAATGAAAGATGAAAATAACGGTAAAATTATGACACATTTTGTTGGACTTCGAAGCAAAATGTATAGTTACAAGGTGCAGGGTGGGAAGGTGGTTAAAAAATCTAAAGGGGTTAAGTACAATGTTGTTAAAAATAAAATTGCATTTGAGGATTATGTTGAATGTTTGAAAGAATTTAAGGAAAAAACAGCTACACAACGCTGTATCAGGTCGTATGCACACAACGTATATTCTGTTGAACAGTCAAAAATTAGTTTAAGTCCGTATGACGACAAACGTTATTTAATTCCGAACAGTTTTGACACACTTCCGTGGGGGCATTACAGTATCTTATAATAGCGTTTTTTTTTTTGTTATAGATGAATGCCCCAACATTATCAGAGTTAGCTGTTAGAAAAATTTGCGAATCAATAACATCATCAGCAGTAGAATTCATGGAGCAGTCTCCACTACCATGGAAATTAACTACGGAAATTGTGAAACAATTTCCTTTATATAAATGGCACGCTATGATTAAAGAAGCCAAAAATGATCTTGATTCTTCATATACAGGAATTAACTTTATTAGATGTCACAAAGAAATAGATCCAAATTTAATTCACACTATATTAGGAAAATCAGATTGGGGTTATGTTTTTGAAGATTATTCTAGTTACTGTCTATGGACAAGTGGATATTGGCTGGACCAATATTACCTACACGTATGTAAAAATTGTTTATCTAAATTTAAAGAAATACATAAAACTTTAAATAAACGTTTATTTGCCTGCTATGACCATTCTCACGAGGTTCACGATGCACATGACATTATTTTGAACGTATACCAAAAAAAGTATAATTGGTGTCACAGCTGCTTTAAAAGCGTAGTGTTTGAACTAAAAGACCAGGAATCTTGCAGAGATGCCTTACATGATAGGTCTAGAAATAACATCCGAATCCGATTTGATGAATCTGATGTAGACAGCGATATTGAGTTTTAAAAAAAAACATCACAGCAAACAAATTACAAAAAAATATATAAAAAGCGTTCATCCGTCCTCCAGTTTCTCTCTATCTATTGTACTAACATTTATATATATATTTTTTTTCAAACATGTATGTAGTACTAACATTTATATATATATATATTTTTTCAAACATGTATGTAATTAGATTTAATAAATGAATATTTATAAAAAGATGTTTTATTGATTTCGTTAGATTTTTCTAGTAAGAAGAGTTCACAACAACAACAACAACAAGATGTCCTGATAGCTTGAGTCGTCAGAGGTGTGCAACATCAGAAGCAATGTTAGTGCGTGGTTGGAGTTCAAAACTTAGCGTGTTCAAAAACAAAAAAAAAAAACACGCACACACATAATACTAACATTACTTCTGATGTTGTGGCGCGGTTCTTCGGGCTATCAAGACATCTTTTTGGTATTTTTGAACAAAGTGTGCACGTCACGTGCGTCACGTATCACGTCACGTGCGTCACGTATCACGTCACGTGCGTCACGTATCACGTCACGTGCGTCACGTGTCACGTCACGTGCGTCACGTGTCACGTCACGTACGTCACGTGTCACGTCACGTCACGTGTCACGTTACGTGACGTATATCATAATGAAACGACAGATATGCATTTTTACAAAAACTTTATTAAAATCGTTCAAGATCATTAGCGATCCTATGTCTATAGAAAAATATATGTTGTCCTAACGCTATATGTTGTAAAGTACAGCCTACGAGCTTAAATGTATACAATTTTTGAATAGCATCTGAAAACGTATAATTTTGATCATTAAAACTAGCTCGAACAATCTTAAGCGCATTATAATAATAGCTTGGAAATTCAACAGTTTCTAGCATAGACATATACGGTACTAAAAGTTCATTATTTGCTTCTAAAAGAGCGTTCACGTCCATTTCTGAGAGGTAGAAACTAATGTTGTGCTTGGTTATTTCGAGAATTTTCGTACTATCATAGATTAGTCGTCGAATTCTGCAATAGTCACCGCACTCGATTTCGACAGGATCATACTTGTCAGGAAGGTTCTTCTCCTCCTCCTGCTCCTCCGTCTCCTTCACCGTTACCACATTGAGCTGGGTGATTAATTGTTCCCACTCATAGGAACTGAAAGATAGTTTCAACCGTGATGAGTTCCACACAATTACAGCAGGAGTAAATGATCTCGCTGGGCTTAGACCGCATCCAATTTGGTATGATCCATTTGGAAACTGCGTGTACAGCAGATAATGGTCCTCGTTCTTGGCCGCTTCTTCGTACCTTTCCAGAATAGCATCCAGCTCACGGTCGTAGTTTACAGATGATTCGTGTGAGCTGCTGGTGGTGAGGTCAAACTCGCTGCAACTTGAACCACTACCACTGGTATCCATTTTTTTTTTTACTAGCTGCCTGACTGACTGACTGACTGACTGCAACCGACTGAGAACTCACTTTTAGCAGAAACCCCCCCACCCCATACACCTAGACGATCGCATCATTGTCAATCCAACTATTATGTTTTGCATCAAGGCCAAGCCATTTGACGTACATTTTTTTACCTTTACGACGTAAAACTTTTTCAACTAAATAAACATCTGGATTGGCTGTTTTCTGTAATTCTTCGTCATAAAAGGCTCCTTTGATCGGTGCACCTTGCATATCTTCGAGCATGTACGTTGCAGGGTTGGTAATATTAATTTTAGTAACTTTAAATAATTCCGTTGTCCAGCTTGGAACGTATCCCTTGTCGAATAGCATTTTGGTTTTGCTGATGCGTACAATGTCACCAACTTTAAACTTACGCGGGCCCGCGATTTTTAAATGAGTATATTTTCGATTTAAGATACATTTTTCGTTGGATTTATTAATTTGTGATGGTTTACATCCGATGGTTTGATGACGTGTTCCATTGTATTCATTGGTAATGCTTTGTAATATATCAATCCATTTATACGATCCCATTAAGCTAAAGTATTTGTAAAGTTTATTTTTCAACGTCCTTATGGCTCTTTCAGCAATGGCCGCTTTCTTGATGCTATATGTACTATAATGATTAATATCATGCTTCTTCATTAAAGTTTGAAATTTACTATTGTAAAATTCTTTACCTTGATCAGATTGTAGATTTTTCGGCGTACGTTCCGTATGTGCGAGGATATCCGAAAACGCACGAGTTATCTCCTCACCCGTCTTTGTCTTTAACGGTCTAGTCCACATAAACTTGGAAAAAGAATCGATTACGACGAGAATTAATTTGAAATTTTTATTTTGATGAGCATAAGGTCGCATTTCAGCCAAGTCCGTCTGCCATAAATCGTCTAAGCCTTTAATGATGGTACGTCGTCTTAGATAATTTTTTCGAGCAGGCTTGTGCAGCTCGTTAACTAGTTGTAGCTTCTCCTTGGCGTACGTCATCATGTTTTAACGCTTTAAATTGTTGTTCCATCGGCTTTATACGCTTAGCAAGATCGAATGTTTTCAATGATATATATGATGTGCGTCCTTGCAAAAGTTGTAATTCAGAGGATAAATCAATGATATTTTTCCGTATTGGAGTCAAATCGGTATGAGACTTAATTGTAGCCAACTCCTGTTCTATTCTTGTTGTTATATTTGCAATAGAGTCATCTACATATTTTTTTGTTGCCATATGTTTACCAGAAGTAGGCGGATTTCTCGAAATAAACTCTGTTATTTGATCTGTTTTTGCTGTTATTTTTTTTAAATCAATCACTGAAGTATCTACGTATTTTTTAGTTGCCGCATCTGAATTATCTGTGGGATCTTTTATATTACACAACTTTACGTTCTTGAAGTCAACATTTCCATCAGAAGTATGGGGTAGTGTTAACTTTGGCGGTGTACGCATATACGGAAGTGTCTTTTGTTTATCAAAGCGACGTCCGAATTTATCAAGACTCATCGTGTAAATGAAAGACCAAGGAACTAGATTACTGTATTATATTAGCTTCTTTTAGCTCGTTGAGGATGGCTACTATTTCATTATCATGCGACGTATTGCCAGCTTCCTGAGATGCCATAAGGAGTTTAAGTCGATCGATTAATTCATTGGGATCATCCCAGTACACGTATTCGATTGGTTCCTCGTTGTATGTCAAGTAATCACCGATACCTTTTCCTGTTGGCGGTTTTGATGTTGATGATGTTGTTGTTGTTGTTGTTGTTGAGGGAGTGGATCTTGTTAATGATCGACTAAGTGGACTACGTATTTTTGTAGATGTTGATCGTGTGACAATTGTACCTTTATTTTTCTGCACATCTTTAAAGAGAGGCTTAATAATGTGATTATATTTAAATCCTGTCGAACCTTTTAGGCGTCCAAGCGAATCTAAATGAACACCGGTACTTTGCAATAGATTTTTATAGGGTTGTAAATCTGCATCTGCATAGTTTGGGTCATTATAGAATAAAAGTTGATACAGCCCAGGTGTGCCACGAAACCATGTACCTGCTAAGTTTGTCCCCTCAGGTAATATCTGTATTTGGCCAGTCGCTCTATCAAATTTAATTCGGCGTTTACCTAACATCCAACCAATGTTGTCGGTATATATAGGTCCATAATTTTTATCAATTTTATCGTTTTGTGTCCAAAAATCTTGTAAATAATTATGGCTTATTGGGGGATATTGATCTAAGTATTCTTCTATTGCTTCTTGTGAAAAATCAGCAGGACGCATTTCTTCAGGTAGTGGTGGTGTTTCAGGTCTCGGCGGTATATTACCTTGTTCATCAGTTGAAGCCACGTCTTCTAAATTGAGATAGTTTGGGTTCTGTGTGAATACATCATCATCATCATCATCATCCTGTTTCAATTTTTCCTCTTTTTTAATAATAAATGAAGGATGCTGCTGAGTCTTAGCTATTTGCTTAAGAGGTTCAGATATTGGTTTGAAAAGTTTTCTAATAGATTCATCTTCTGCAGTTCGACCTAACTTTAAAGTAAGATACTTTTTACGTATAGCTCGAGCAAGTTCTGCGATCTTTCTTTTATGACTAGCAACGGCAACTTGGTCCTTTGACATCATGTTACTGAATGATGGCGTACATGATAAGCCTACAATTTTATGTACTTATCAAATCCTACTCTGTATCGACCATAATTAAGAGGAAAGTCTTTAACAATAACTAACGTACCGTACTTTTCTGCCCAACATTCCGAACACATCTTTTTGAATTCATCAAAAGTAACATCTGGAGATACATGCTCATCAAATATATGTTTTAGATTAATTTCATCCTGCTTAAATAGTACTATAATGTTACAGTTGTCTCGTATGAGCTGTTTTGGAATTTTAGAGTATGTTTGGCAGAGATATGCAGCATCGATATCTTTATGACGACACATGGAGTAATACTCTCGAATTTTCTGCTGACCGTCACACGACACGTCGTCAAATATGAATATAGAGCTATTTTTAGCCTTACTTGGACTTATAATTTCCTCGTTATCCTTAAATGGGAAATAGCCAACACCCTTAGCAGCGGAAATCACTTCTTGAAGCAGTTGATACTTTGGTTGATACAACGATTTTGAATAAACGTAAACATTTTTAAACTTAGCACCGTTTGGATGGAAAAGCAGCGCCAGCATTACGTTCGTTTTTCCACATCCGCTTGGTCCGCAGATGATAGCGCGAAACGAATTCGGTAACAATTTACCATGTTTACTATGTTGAGTTTTTGCTGTAAAATCCAAGTTATCAATGGGTAATGACTGCTCTTGTTGAACAACCTTCATCGTGTGGCGTTCGAATAAGGAATGTGTAAAAGTATATATGTAGATATTGCTAACGCATCATCAACAGTTCTCATGTTAACGTACAAGGGTGAAGGTGTTGTAAACTCTCTGATAAATAATCTTCCGATAGAACTCCACGTACCTTCGTATCAGTTCCTGGGACGTAAGTGTGCGACAGATTAGGATATATTTTTTTTTCATTCTCACACATGTATATGTATATTTTCAGCGGGGACTAAATTAAAGAAGAGGTTAGCACGAGGAGATCCTGGAAAGAACCCATTGGATCGTGCTGCAAGAGACCACGATATTGCATACGCCTTATACAAAAATTTGAAAGACAGACACAAAGCTGATTGGATTCTTGAGAACCGAGCCTGGGAACGTGTAAAAGCACCTGACGCTTCACTAGGAGAAAAGACTGCAGCTTGGCTAACAACCACCGCAATGAAAGTTAAGCGAAAATTGGGTATGGGGCAGAAGAAATCATCTTTTCGACGAGGTGTTCTCACGAAAATCACAAAGTCCTTGAAGAAAAATGCTCCCACCACCACGACATTAAAAAAGTCTGCATTGGTTGCTCTTAAAGCGGCAAGATTAGCGGTGAAGAGTGCAGGTGGAAAACATAAAGTTCGACTACCGAGAATAATTCCGATCGAAGGCAAATCTGGGGGATTCCTACCCTTGATCCCCCTTTTCGCCGGATTAAGTGCTTTGGGGGCGCTCGCAGGGGGAGCTGCAGGTGTGGCCAAAACGGTCGTTGATGCCAAGAATGCACAAAAGAAATTGGAGGAAGACCATCGCCATAACAAAGCTATGGAGTCTTTGGGCAAAGGATTGTATTTGAGAAAAAATGCTAAAGGTGGTTATGGGTTGTACCTCAAAAAAAAAAGTCAAAAAAACTAAACATCAAGCTACCCAAGAAAGCGCTTTATGATTATGAAATAAAGCAATATGCGAAGCTCTTGAACATACCTCATTTCCGAGGTGTCTTCATGCGTGACACTTTACCACGAGACGGTCCACGTAAAAGAGAATGCGCCGTCGTGAACTTAGATATTTCACAAAACAACGGAACTCATTGGGTAGCTTATAAAAAGATAAACAACAACGTTGAGTATTTCGATTCATTTGGTAACCTGAAGCCTCCACAGGAACTTGTTCGATATCTGAAAAACGCTAAAATTTTCTACAACAACGATCCTTACCAAACTTATAATCAAGTTAATTGCGGACAATTGTGTTTGAAATTTCTATACAATAACAATAACAACAACAACGATGGATAATAAAACATTATCGGAATTTACATTAGAAGAGTTTGAGAAGAATATTCCGCCGCTGGAATATTTAATAAGCAATGTGAGACCTGCAGAATTGTTGAGTATATGGCACAAACTGCCTGCAGAATACACATCCAATTTTGATCTTCAAATACGACTTCCATGCTATGTTCACTACAACAGACCTGATTGGACAACACATTGGGATGGACCGGCTACTGCTCAAGCAAATTGTTATTTCTGTAAATTATCCATTCGAAAATAAACAAAAAAAAAACTTGAATAAATGCTTAGTACACAGCTATATTTTTTCATTCATCATGTCGCAGTTGTTGAGAGTCAATAGCACTACTCATATATTTTCATTTCGTCCTTCAACACCGATAGTGTTGGATCCGAAAAAAGATTATGAATTGGCGCTTAGGTCTTTTACTTCATACAATTCCATACCGAATATTGAAAAAGGAGATAAATTTTATTATATCGACAGGATAGGTGGTCAATTAAAAGTCATCGAGTTTCCGACAGGTTGTTATGAAATTACCGACATAGAAACATTTATACGAACGCAAATGAATCTTGAAAATGAAGTTGCTCCTCCGGATGATTATTTTTCTCTAAAACCTAACAATAATACACTGCAATGTGAAATCTTTAGCAAGTATTATAAAATAGTTTTTACAGAACCGAATAATCTTGGTCATCTATTGGGATTCTCGAAAAAAGTTCTTAATCCTGGTCAAAAGCATTCTTCTGATTTACCTGTAAACATAATAAAAGTATCAACCATACACTTTGATGCTAACATTACGTCGGGAGCCTTTGACGGAGACACGCCTGCACACACGATCTACGAATTTGCTGTGACAGCCGATCCTGGATACGCTATAGTCGAAACACCTGTAAATTTACTATATCTACCTGTTATACCGAAACAAGAAATAACCAACATCACAGTGTTGGCTTTAGATCAAGACGGTCGTCCTGTAAACTTTCAAGGTGAAACTAGTACTCTTGTGTTGGAGTTGAGAGCGAAGCGCAGATGGGATTAGTGATTATAAGACATAGTGGTGCTTCCAAGGCAACTTCAGTATTACCCCAAGCACCTAAGCGACGACATCTACTACTAACTACATCAAATATCCTGTTTCTACGCTCACTTGGATATCATGTCAACAACAACAAGAATCATGTACAAAAAGAGAAAAACTGAGGAGGCAGCAGCAGCAGCATCACATACTTCTCCGATGTTTGATCTATATCGATCTCCAGCATTCGATGAATCTATTCGCAAGGCTGAGTATAGATCTTATACGCCGTTCATCAAGTCATTTAATTGTAATGATGTTGTGGAATTTAGCATCAATCAAGTAGATTCGTTCTTTGCAATGAACGCTTCCCTTCTATCTATCAAAGGAAAAGTTGAAATAACTGGAGGAGGAGCAGGAGATGTATCTTTAGCTCCAAACTTTGGTGCCTTCCTATTTGACTCTTGCACTTACAGTGAATCCGCTAGAGAAGTTGAAACAGTACGTGATCCTGGTATTGTAAGTACTGTCCGAGCTTACGTATGTTACAGTGAGGAAGACTCAAATCATATGGCTATAGCTGGATGGAACTATCCTTCAACACCTATAATGGCGTCAACACATAACAAGTCTTTTAGCTTGCTAATGCCGCTTAAACATATTTTCAACATTTTCAATGATTATCCTATGATTACGTGTGGCAGACAAACTCTCAGATTTGTGAGAGCTAGAAACGATAACGATTGTATCATTATCAAGGAAAAAACTGGAACGACGACGACGGCGACGACAGCGAAAATAACTATTGAAAGCATGGAACTGAAAATCAAACATATTTACCCGAGTGATGATGTGAAAGAACAACTTTTGAAAGCTATTCAAACTGATAAGCCGATACTTATACCGTTTAGAAAATGGGATCTGAATGAACTGCCTGCAATTACCGCAGATGCGAGAAGAGAAATATGGTCAGTTAAAACTAGCACCGCAATCGAAAGACCACGTTTCATTATAGTATGTTTCCAAACCGGTAAACGTGACGTCGCAACCTCAGACCCTACCCTGTTTGATCACGTGAATGCTGCTAGTATTCGAGTATCTTTAAATGGTGAATACTATCCCAACGAACGTATGCAATTGGACTTTGCAAACAATCACTTTACTGAAGCTCATTTCAACTATAGCGACTTTCAAACCAGCTATACAACTTCTTCTTCTCCTCTGAAGAGATGTCTTTTAGATTATACCGCTTTTAAAAATCGCGCTTTGTTTGTTATTGACTGTTCCAAACAAGAGGAAACCATGAAATCATCAACTGTTGATGTTAGATTGGATATCGAAGCCGATACTGGCTTTCCAACCAACACCAAGGCCTACTGCATCATTATACATGACTGCTTAATCGAGTACTTCCCCCTCACCGAAGTTATTAAAACCATCTCGTAAGCAACGAAGGACTCTCAGTTCCGCATCAGACATCATGAGGATCGCGTTTGTTGACATTCAAGGCTTTACAGTTGACGGATTATTCGTACCTAAAGAACTATGTATCGAAATTGGTTTCAAGAAAAGTCATTACATCTTTACACCTCCGCAACCTTTTTCTACATTAAATACTAAAGACAAGAAAACTGTCGCTTACTTGGAGAAGAATTTCCATGGGCTTAAATATTCTTCCGGCGACGTTAAATATTCCAAGTTAAATGAAATAATTAAAAATAAGGTGATATATGCGGCTGACTATGTCTACGTTCGTGGAGAACAGAAAGCAAACTTTTTACTCAAGAAATGTCACATTTTTGGTGTTTTTCCCAACATTATTGATGTTTGCAAGTATGATGGTACACCGTGTGCTACTGGAAACTTTGTTGCTGATTCCAATCCATGCCACACCAACGGACAATTTTCCTGTACCCAGAGAAATGTTGAACGTCTACGCCACTGGTTTTCAAATATCATATTACCTATGTAGTTTTTTTCTATTTTCAATAAAATATTAAACGTATTATTGTAGTTTTATTGAAAATACCTCTGGTTTGCGAAATAATTGTCAGAATGTCTATACTATTTTCATTTTGAACGGTATCATCCTGTATAATAATAACAGTACATCGTATACAGGTTATGAGACATTCTGACCGACCGACCGACCGACCAGAGGAGCCCACCACGCTATTAGGTCACGCCTTGCTATATACGATTTAACGATATACCGTCGGTCCATCGATCCGCTATTTTTCGATGCACCCCTGTATACACGTTGCCCCCCGTAATCCACGCCAACACCAGACAGGTGCGACATCGGCGCCATCTATGCGCGAGATGCCCAACCCATCAATGGCAGCTGTCCAATGACACATAGATTCCGTTTGGTTTGTACAGCGCCAAACAAATCGACGCCATTTATGCGCGAGATGCTCAACCCATCAATGACAGGTGTCCAATGACGTATGACAGATGACGTGTAACGCCATCTATGCGTGAGATGCCCAATGACGCATGACAGGTGTCCAATGACACACAGATTCCGTTTGGTTTGACAGCGCCATCTAGCGGCGGAATCCCCAACTCATGAATACAGATTCCGTCCAACAACCTGTCAATGGCGCGCGACGCCAGCGCCTCTGGTGGCGGATTTTGGAAGTTTTGAGACCGAATCCCCATAAAGACAT